>CAUYQG010111446.1:0-48712 GCA_963574415.1 Tarsius wallacei | reverse complement strand
AAAATTAGCCGGGCGTGGTAGCGCGCGCCTGTAGTTCCAGCTACTTGGAAGGCTGAGGCGGAAGGATCGCCGGAGCCCAGCAGGTCGAGGCTGCGGGGGCCGGGAGCGGCCACTGCCCTCCAGTCTGGGCGACGGAGTGAGACTCCAACTCAAAAAAAAAAAAAAAAAAAGAGCTCAGAAGTGCCGGGCTCGGTGGCTCAGCCTGTAAACCCGCACCTTGGGAGCCTGAGGTGAGTGGATTGCCTGAGCCCGCGGGTTCGAGACCCGCCTGGGCAACTTGGCGAGACCTCATCTCTACAATAAATCAAAAAATTAGCCGGGCGTGGTAGCGCGCGCCTGTAGTTCAGCTACTTGTAAGGCTGAGGCAGAAGGATCGCCGGAGCCCAGCAGGTCGAGGCTGCGGTGGCCGGGAGTGGCCACTGCACTCTAGTCTGGGCGACGGAGTGAGACTCCAACTCAAAAAAAAAAAAAAAAAAAAAAGATCCTAACTTAGAAGACTCTTGGTTAAGTTTTAACATATATGTATATTATAGTAACAAGTAAATGAAAACATTCTAAGTACAACAGTTGTTGATTTGTTAATTAATACTATCTATCCATGAGCATGATGATGTTTAAAAAGAAATCGAGTTATGAAAACATTAGTTATATATTAAATGAACAAATCAATGTCAAAACAAAAAACATGAGCTTAGTTTTGTTAACTATAAATATGCATGTCCACACATACAGGGAAGAGTGACCAGGAAGGCCTTGTGGGTGCATATATAGGAGGTTGAGAGCATAAATTTAGACATAAAGGGAGGAGAGTATAATTCTATTCTCCATCTATGTGACTTTTGGGAAGTTAAATTGCCTTTTGAAGTCTTAGTTTTTTTCATATGTAAAAGGAGAATAATAATGCTAACTCTATATGGAAATTACTTGGATTAAATAATAGACACAAAGCTTTTAGTACAAATAAGTGCTCAGTAGATGGTAGATATTATTAATATGTTTTTGTTTGCCAAGATGTTAACTGTAGCTATTTCTAAATGATGAGCATCCTGCTATTTACTATTTTTTAAATGTTTATTCCAAAATATGTAATATACAATATAAATTAATACAGCAGTATATAATCACATAAGGTATATATGAATACATATGCGTTTTTTTTTGAGTCAGAGTCTTGCTCCATTACCCAGGCTGGAGTGCAGTGGCATGCTCACAGCCAGCCCAGCGTCAACCTGCTGGGCTCCAGTGATCATTCTGCCTCAGCCTTCCAAGTAGCCAGAACTACAGGCGCATGCTACCACGCCCGGCTAATAATTTTTTGATTTTATTGTAGAGACGAGGTCTCACCATGTTGCCCAGGCTGGTCTCAGGCAATCCTCTCACCTTGGCCTCCCAAAGTGCTGGGAATACAGGCTTGAGCCACCGTGCCCGGCCTATGCATGTATCTTTACGTGATATATGTCCTTGTCTTTTGCTTCCTGTTCCTTAAACAAATTGTGTCTCTGATCAGCATTGTTTCAAAGACTGAACTCTTCTTTGAAGTTCCACTCTTAATTTTCCCACTGATCATTTCATCGATTCCAGAAGTTTCAGTACTAGCCCTGACCCTTGACTCCTCTGCTTGCAGCTTCCCTACTCTAAACTCATTTTGTAAACTTACGTCTGGATAACTTTCTAACTTTCTCTTCATGTCTCCCAGTCATTTCATTAGCTTTTTCTAGCCAGACTTTATTCCTATTGTATGAGTGAACAGAGAATATGCCAGGAATTGCTCTTCATGTGGCTTTTAATAATAGTAATAAGTACTGTGGGTATAGCACTATGTGTTACTACAGTGCTATGAGCCCTGTCGTTCAGGATTGCAGCAGCACACTGGGCAGTCATCTAGCACCATGGTGAGGGACGTGGCTGACCCATGTCATGTGCTGAATGGTGTGAGAAGGCTGCCAGTGGCTGTTAAGTTCCGTTGTCTTACACTCACAGCAGAGTGAGCTTAGCCAGAACACGTCTCAGCCGAGGTGATGTGTGCTGGCCAACCATGCTGGCAGCTCAGTGTACTGCCTCTTATTCCCATATTCATCACCCTTGGACGCCTTCCCAAATCACAGATGGTGGCTGTATTACCTTCCCAGACAGATCCCTCCTCCTCTTCCAGCTGAAGCCCTTTTCCCTTTCCACCTCACCCTCCAGTCTTTGCTGCCTGCTATACCAATTTGTTTCAAGCTTTCGGTTATAACAACAAATGCCATATAAGTGTGAAAATCATCTAAATGTCAATTGATGCTGCTATTCTAAAAATATAGACTTGGGTGGAAGTATGTGTTTCATACTTGACAAAGAACTTTCACATATTTCATATATATGTATTCATCTTGTTTTCTAAAATCATACCTAGTATCTCATGTCACTTGAATGAGATGAAGAAGGCAAATAGGATTCTCTGGCAGAGAGGGAGAACAGATAACTGTGAGAACCCACCCCCTCACTCCCCAGTGGAATGCAGCTGCTAAGTTTCAGACTTAGATTTTTGAACCTGAGTCTTGTAATTCTACGTTCAAAGTTACTTCTCTAAAATTAAAAGAAGAAACATACCAGGTCCACCTCTCCTGTAACAGTATAGAAGACAAAATCAACTAAGTATACAAAATATTGAAGAGATCCTTGATTCAAGTTTGCTTTAACATTTTCTTCTGTTTTCCTTCTGGTTTTGATTTACATCTAAAGTAAAATATCTTCTAGCTGATACCATAGGTCTAGTTTTTGATTGCTTTGGCAAGATTGCAAATAACTGCAACTGTACTGGACATGTGGTTTGTTTAACAACAATATAGCCCGCTAGCATATTTTAGGAGAATTGGTTTAAGGGTTCTTTATAATATTTCTGAATTTCCAGTGAAACGCTGGAATCTTCCTGAATCTTGGTGGATTTCATAAGACTCTGAAGTCAATGAAAGCTTTATTATACCTTCTAGGCAGAAACTGATTATGTTTTATTTTAAGTCATTAAGTATAGTATGTTTCAGAAGACTGAAACATACCATAAGATGGTTTAATCACAGAAACATAACAACTAAATTTTCTTCCCCCCTCCCTGACCCTTTTTTCTTCATAGCTTAAAGGGAGCTGATGCCGGCAATGGGATCAGAGTGTTTGTACCTGACATCGGGATGTTCATTGCTAGTCTGACCATCTGGCTCGTCTGTAGAAACATTGTTCAGAAACCTGTGACGGAAGAAGCAGCACAATATAATCCAGAGTTTGAAAATGAAGAATTGGTAAATGTGACTACACGCATCTTCCTTCTTTGATCCCTGACACTTAATAGGTTGTGAAACTATGACAGCAACAGCTAAATGTGCAGGGTACTTTTCTATTACAGTGCTGGGCATAAATTTTACAGTCACTTTGCATAACAACTTCATACAGTCCCAGTGGGTAGACGCTGTCATTCCTACCTTCACAGTGAGGAGACAGATTCAAGGGGTATCCATCCCGGTAAGGGCCAGGATTGACCCAACACCCCAAACTGTCACTTAATATTATCTTGGAGGCTAACCTTGTGATGTCATATATAGTATTGAGTCCAATTGGTCTGGAGGCCTAAGCTGTTGCAAAATATTTTTAGAAGTAACATCTGGTAGTTTTAGGAGAAAAAAAAAATTATTTTTTCTTGAAGGGGAGCTTTCCAGTCTGTGCATCTTGCCCTTCAGAGTATAGTTATGTTAACTCAGCATGCTTTGATCAAGTTGTTTTAAAGCACTCCAGAGGGAAAAAAATGCATATTTGGAAAAGTGTGAGAATTTTTAAAAGGTAAAAACAGTGAGTGAAATGTATGTTTTTTAGCTAGTGGAAAGGTTTCAGGAGAAACTGCTGGTTTGGGAGCTTGTCAGATTTCCCTCCTTGGTGTGTGGGAGTGTCAGACAGCTCAGCACACCCTGATCTGCCTCAGAATACTGTTATGTTCTAGTAACTATACTTTTTATGTGAGGTTGAGTGATATCAATTATAAAGTAATTGATTTAGTAATGGAAGGATAAAATTTACAAAGAAAAAAAGTGACTTAAAAAGACTTGAAGTGGATATTTGATACAAGACGCTTGTGACTACCAAATGTTTTTGGTCATAAACTCTGGCAAGAAATTAAACTTGTAAAACTGAACTCAGTTGAAATTACTTGTATCGAGAATGTTAACCAGTAAGGCATCAAGGGAGGAAAATTATCAGTTGTGGCAAATAATTTATGTGATTCACAAAGAAGCAGCAATTTCCTTATATGCTTATTAAAAAACAGTGAAGAGAGGATAGAACTCCATGAACCTATGCAAACTAGGAATCATATTGCTACCTAAAATCCTTATGGGTAAAAGATATGCAATCACCTCACATATCAATATTATGCTGTTTTTAAGGAAACCGTTTAAAAGGAACTCGGTGTAAATAGTAAGTAGAGTGAAGTAGCTACTAACACATCTTACATCCAAGTCTACAAACCACATGACATGCATTAATGTCCTAAAAATGGATAAAACTATGAAAGTACTTTTTCTTCTTGTTGACTTTATAATTTTAAGACAGAAAATTTAAATTTTGAATAACTTTTTTACATTTGAATTTTGTTTTATAGTATTTACAGTTCAGAAAAATGATTTTCCTTAAATCATTATTACCCAAAATTGTCTAAGTGTGGTGAAGGTAAGCCCATTGTCTCAAGTTCTGCCTGTTTAGGATTTATTTTTATTATTATTTATAAAGATAAGATTATTTTTCAGTTATCCTCATAGATGGAGGATAAAAGATGATTATTGAAAATTTAGAGGACTTAGAAGTTAGATTGGTGGCGAGTGCCTAGGGACTGTGTGATGCTGAGACAATTGTTTATTCTTCTACAAAAGAGAAACAGTGATAATACTAACCACATAACTGTTATGAGCGCTAAATGAAATATCTATTTAAAAGCATCGACCACAGTGCCTGCTCATTTTCGTTGCTTAATAAATTGCTATTTGCTCTTGTCTTTTTGTTCTCCAATTTGAGAGGGAGCAGAGCAATTTCAAAGCAAATGTTCCTCTTAGCATTATAGAAACTTAGTTGGAAAGAGTTTTGAGGCCAACCCACTCAGTAAAAGTTTCTCTTCTGTGCCATTTGTAACAGAGAACCCTCAGTGGACTACAGAGTTTCTTATAAAAAAGAACTTATGTCACCAAGGACAAATGTTCTTTGCCATAGGACTAAGAGAGCCTATACCGATCAACAGGAAGGCTGTTAGGTCATGATTGGGTGTCATACATCTGGTGCAGAAGAGAACACAACACAGTCACATGGATGAATTCTAAAATGACCTTTCCTTGACTATTTTACTCAATTTTCAGAGTTAGATTTATGGTCCCTTTCTTCCACTGAAAATTTTTAAATAGCTAAGCCTTACATATTACTAATTACATTATTTAGAGATAACAGTAAGATGAATACCCTAAACATTATTTATCTGGGGTTTTGAAAATACGAAATGTTGTTACTATGGCATTGTGTTCCTTCTTAGTTAAATTTGTTCAGGGCTATTTTAGATATTGATTTCCATTTTCCTAGCACATTCCAGCCCATCAAGTAGCCCAGAAGGAACAGGAGGGTGGGTGAATCTTCTGAGATTAATCCACAAGGAAATATTTCTTCCATGTGACTATCTGGACTTGAGTTTGAAAGAAATATAAGTATCCAGCCAAAATAAGCAGAGGATTTATTTTATTTTTGACACCCCAATATACTTCCTTCTGCTTATAAATCTTGATTTTTGAACTTTAGAATGTTTGGTTTTTGAGGATACTGAAAGACTAGTGTTTGCTGGCATCATTTCTTCTTTCATTTATCTCAGTGAAAAAATGGTAAGATTAATCCACTGGTGCCTGGGAGAATTCCTTCTCATATGCAGTGTTGTTTTAAAGCAACAACTAATCCCTGGGGAAGACTCATGGGTCTTCGTTGTCTTCATTGATTTGGTGATGCGACTCAAGTTTGCTATTTTAAAGGTGTTTACAAATCCAAAGATTCTCCTTCAAGACCCCCAGGGGAAGTGGAAATGACAGCCCATTGAGAGTCTTGTTCTTGAATTTTACAGAGCACAGGCCTCCGTAAGGAAACTGTACTCCTCAAATGCAATGAAAGATTCTTTTTCAAGTGACGGGTCTGTACTCTTGTTT
The DNA here is from genome assembly GCA_963574415.1 of Tarsius wallacei. Taxonomy (NCBI): domain Eukaryota; kingdom Metazoa; phylum Chordata; class Mammalia; order Primates; family Tarsiidae; genus Tarsius; species Tarsius wallacei. The sequence goes on along the minus strand of CAUYQG010111446.1, from coordinate 42,521 downwards.
ATTTGTTCACTTTAATTCAGAAGCAGATCTAAAAATCATAGCTGGCAGATAGATTCCAATTCTGAAATCTTTTTTTAAAAGAGTTTTGTCATGAAAATTAAATTGTGCAGAAAAGGATTATCTATGCAATAAAATAATATATAATTTCACCAAACTGACATTATCTTATATAATCCTTTGCTTATAATCCATTCTAGCAAATTTCATGAGATTTGAGGACTTAGTTTTGAAATAAATAGTAATGTATTACTATTACTATATTGAACCAAATTTCTGATAAATTAAATGTTTATTCAAATAGGAATTACAGTCATAACTGGGTCTGTGTAAAGAGGTATCTTCTTAAGAGTCTAACAAATCAGATATGAATGATTAAAAGAATATTCCAACATAAGTCATTCCCTATCTGCTAAAAAGTCAAAAGTCAGGGATGCAACATTAAGTCCTGCTAATGTTATTTGGAAATTCATTCTGAACCTCAAAGACTGCACCCTACTTTCTAATACCTAGTGTCCATTAGGCTATCACAGCATCTGTATTCTGGCACCAGATGAGCTGTGCTTCAGGTCTAAGCGTGGAGGTTCAAGTTATTGTTTTTAAAGAGCAAAAAACAAACAAACAAACAAACAAAAATAGGAGAAATAAATCTTTTTATTGTCACCTAAAGAGACTTTCCACATTTGCTTAGGTCTAACTTGAGGTTTAGTCCAAAGTCTCCTGCTTTAAATTTTCTACTTTCTGTTTCCTCAAGCATGCAGACATGATCATTTGAAACATGGAACCATTCAGAATGATAAAAAACTGGACAACTGCTTGGTTGTCCAGCAGAACTTGCACTTCATGACTTGTAGTGAATGAAAACCCATCTTTGTGGTTGTCCCAGAGACGCTGTCACTGCTCCTCTCAGTGGTATAGTGGGTGACTCCCTTTGCTGCACCTCAAGGTCACTCAGAAACAGCAAAACTTCCCATCATATATTCCTCAAAATGAGGCACATTTGATCTGCCTTCTTGGGGTGAAACACATGCACTATTTGGGTGACTTTTAAATTTGAGTAGTTTGGCTGCTGGTAGCTTATTAGATAAAAGATAAAGTTTTTTATTGGAGAAAAGCATGGGCCCTATTTATTGTCTTCAGGAACGTTTCAACATTTATCATGGATACTAGTCAACTTTGGATCCATGTCTGACTGTATCCCTCCAATGTCTTCCAGTCACACCCCTAGTCACCAGGCGAGAGCATGGATTCCCACCAAGCCTGTTCTCTGACATCAACTGGGGAATATGCTTTTTGATAGCTAATCAGAGCCATCTTCAATGCATAAAGCGTTGGGAACAGTATTATTAATAATACGTTCATTGAGTGGACTTTGCCTAGCATGGACTTGAAAATACCACTCATAGTAAAAATAATTAGCAATTAGGAAATTAGCTAAAATGTCTTTAAACTATTAAAATAAAACAATTACAAATTAAATAATCTTCATTTTTATTTCATCCATGTGTTAGTTCATTTAATAATGTTTAATAGTTGTATACCTATTCTCTGCCTTTTTCAAGGACTCCAAATTCTAATGAAACTTTTATCTTTAATATTGTTAGATTAATATTTTCAGACATTTTCAGATTATTTTATTCTGTCTTTGGAGTATTTTGATAGGTGATTTCATTCATTTGAATTTCAAATAACTACAAAATAGCCACATGGGAAACTTGTAGAGAAAATTGCAAACCCCTTGTGTCTCTTTCTTGTGGGTAGAATAGGCAATCAGGGCTAAGATGTGAGGAACCAGAGTGTCCCACCTGACCCATGTCATTTACTTCAACTCCAGAGAAGTTGTACCACACAAGATATTCCAGTTACCTATTCGTGTCTTCTCTCCTCCTTAATTGTAAATACACGAAAAATGTAATTGTCACCAACTGAATATAAGTTAGTTCCCCATATTGTTTTCAAAATATTGGTCATATGTCTGGAAGCAGGAGATACTCCTCCCACCCCCACCTCCACCCATTCTTCCCACTGTCTTTCCCATCAAGGCTCTGTCATCCCAGTTGCTTGAGCCAGAAACCTTAGTAGAGTACTGAATTCTTCAGGCTCCTTATCAATTACCATCAACAAGTTCTTTGGGTTCTGCCTTCAAATCCTGTCTAAAAACAGTCCACTTTTTTCCATCCACTGCCATAAGCCTCACCAAGCAACCACCACCTTTCAACCTGACTGGAAATAATCTTCAGATGGATTTCCCTACTTCCAACTTCTGTTCTTACAGAAACCCATTGAAACCCACACATGGCTTATTCTTGTAAAACTGAAAATCAAACTAAGCCATTTTCCTGGCTGATACACTTGTTGAGTTTCCCTTTAGACTAGAACAGAATTCAGTGTTCTGACCATTTTGCCCACAGCTGTGTCTGGTCCGGCCACAGCTTGCCTTCATGTTCTCATCCTGTGCTTCTTCCTCACTCACTCACGGTGCCATCACTCTATCGCCTGACCACCCTGCTCTTCTCTCTGTGCCTGTGTGGGGCAAGCTCTTTTCCTGCTGAGTCATTGCCATGTGCCTCAGTATTGTGGGGATACTCTTCTCCCCACACTTGTCCTTCTGGGGCTCTGCTGTGTGGACTCTTGGGATGCTCTGCTTCCTACTCTTCTCCTTCGGGGGCTCTGCTGTGTGCACTCTTGTGTGGATGCTCTTCTCCCAAGCGTGTCCTCTGAGGTTCTGCCAGATGAGTCTCTCTTTGTTGATTGTTCCAAATAGGCTGCCTATTTTTCTGTGAGCATTTTTACTTATTTGGTGTGTCTTTACAGAGGTCCTACTATTTACCAGGATGGTCAAAAACTAATATTGATCAAGAATGTTATTTGGTTTTCTGTTTTGTTTGCCAAGACCATTCTCATGTGCTCTCTCTCTCTCTCTTTCTCTCTCTCTCTCTCTCCCCCTCCCTCCCTCCTCCTCTGTCCCTACACCTTAAAAGCACACATGCACATACTGCACATACACATTTACCTTGGGAATAACTGGTTACATCACTCCAAATCCCTTTAGTCAGATGTAATCCCTTTTTCTCTCAATGTCTTTGAGATATTTTCTTCTCAATTTATAAGCAGTTCTATTTCCCCAGAGTGACTACAAAACCACTGGGATCCTATGGGAGATCTCATTTGTATCCCACTCAGACCTAGCACTGTGCTTTGAGCAGAGTCCAGTCTTGATTGGAAGGAAGGAAAGAAGGAAGGAAGGAAGGAAGGAAGGAAGGAAGGAAGGAAAGAAGGAAGGAAGGACTGAGTGGAGGGAGGAATAGATGAAAGGGAAAGGAAAAATGCCATGATTTTAAAACAGCTCTGGATCTGCTCAATATTTTGACACCTTCATATCAAAGATGTGAGTTTTATTTACATCTTAGACTGTCACAAGTAATTATATGGGTTCTGAAATCTTTCAGCAAAGTTTTGAGTACCAGGAAGGACTTGTGTACCCTCAAATTAATGCTTTTGTTATCATTCTCTGAATTTTTTATTTCTAGAGAGAGCACCAGGGTGTGTCATTTAGAAAAGCTTAAATTAGCTGGTTTCTGCTAGAGAAAATGGGTGGAGCAGGGTCAATAGTACACTTTGGAACAAAAGACAAACTCAGTTGTTGATGTGTGTGAGTGTATGTGTGTGTGTGTGTGTGTGTGTTAATGCTAATTTGGTATTATAGTGTTTCAATAAGTGATTTTTATCGACAAGACCCTAAAGAAGAAGTCTTTAAAATAAACAATCAATTTCATTTGGCTAGTCTCCGTTGTTCTTTTCCCTTTCAAATGAAGTTCAGATGATTCTTAAAGGCTATTGCCATTCCTAAGTTGGTGATTTAACATGGGAAGTTTTTTAAAAGTTCTAATATAGGACAGAGTCTTATGGGTAAGGTATTTTTGTGGTGAGAGTAGGACCATTTTTTTGTTGTTGCTTGTTTGTTTTTGGTTGTTGTTTTTTTTTGTTTTTTTGTTTTGTTTTTTGAGTCGGAGTCTCACTCTGTCGCACAGGCTGGAGTGCAGTGGCACGCTCACGGCCTCTCCAGCATCAACTTGCTGGGTTCCTTTGATCCTTCCACTTCAGCCTTCCCAGTAGCCAGAACTACAGGTGTGCGCTACCACCCTCAGCTAATTTTTGATTTATTATAGAGACGAGGTCTCGCCAAGTTGCCTGGGCTTGTCTCGAACCTGCGGGCTCAGGCAATCCACTCTCCTCAGCCTCCCAAAGTGCTGGGATGACAGACTGAGCCACTGAGCCCAGCTGGACCATTTTTTAAGCACCACAGATCCTGCGGGCTCTGGTCTAACTGGTTGCTGTCAGCTGATTTGTTCTCCCCTGCCCTTTATTAAACTTTTGTTGTTCTGTAGATGGTGGTTGAAGGCAACGTGTACACACTTACATTGCTCTGCAACATCTACATTGCTTAAGTTGCTCTTATAAGTTTGGAAAGATAATCTTCTAAAACGAACCTAGCAACAGGATAAAATGTTTGCTTTATCTGTCAAGTGCTATCACGTTAGGCTTGCACAGCATTTGTTATGGTATTCAAACAAGTCTGTCTTCCTTTCTCTCACTTTTCCTTTCATGAGGAACACTGGGAATGAAATTTGTCTTCTGCAGTGAGTCACAACACTTGCCTTTTTCTTCCTTGGGCTCTTCTGTTGAGATGAACCCATTCTGTTAAGATAAATTGTTAACCTTCAAAAATAAACAATGAATAACCAACTGGTGACACTTCAGAAAAATGCTCCCTTTGCCTCCCAGATCTTTTGGCTTATTATGTGTGACTTTGATACGCTCCTATAGAAATGTTTTTAAAAGCTTGATTTTAACCAGGAAGAAGAGAAAAGCAGATTCAGAGCTATGCTCTGAGTTCTGAAGTTTGACTGCAACTTAAAGGAAGTTCCAGAGATAAATTACTTCAATATATTTTCCAAATAAGGGAATCTGCTAGGATATGATTCAAACAGAATATTTTCAAATTGTGCCTATTCAGGTGAGCCCCTATGGAGACTTCGTTGATCAGTGGCTGCTAGTGTCAACCAGGGCATGGATGCTAGAGTCCCTGTTTCAGAATCACCAGGGGATCTCTTTAATCATACCAGTTCCTGGAATTCACTCCCATAATTCCTGATTTAGTAATTTTGAGGTTGAGCCTGGTCACCTGTCCTTTTAAAGTTCCCCAGGTGATTTTTAGGGTTTATTCCAACCCAGGTTGAATCTTACAGTGCTTGGGGGTAAGGAAGCATGCATGTTTATGTCCTACCACAAGTAATTAATTGAGTCTTCTCTGTCCACAATTGAATGGAAATGATGGCTACTGCCAAGTTCAATGGGACTGGGTGAGAGGCCTTGGCTGGATGAAGTGCAGAGGGTGCTTTTTGCTTAGGCCCTCCTTGTCCAGGGGCCTGACAGAAGATAGACTGACCTTGTATAAAGTTGATTCCATTCCATAGCACCTAGGGCTTCATTATGAGAAATGAGTGATGCTACTCGAATACATGTTATTAAGTTTTGAAATCAGACACTATTATTTATTTTTTAAGTATTCAATAATGTTTATTTCATTTTTAATAATAATTGTTTATATTTATGGTACACAGTGTGGTGTTTCCATAGGTGCACACATTGTGAAATGATCAAATCAGTCTACTTAGCATATCTATCACCTCAAACACTTATCATTTATTTGTGCTGAGAACAATTAAAATCTTGTCTTCTAGCTGTTTATGCAATTGATTTTATTTTAAAGGCTTTTTTTCTTTAAGGTTTTGTTGTTAAAAATCTCTTAATGGAACACAATACAACCAAATTGGCATGAACACATATTTATATATAAGTACATTATATTTTTGATATAATGTATTTCTAATACATTATTATTAGCTATAGTCATCATGCTGTACAATCGATTCCAAAAATTCCTCTTCATGTCTTACTGAAACTTTGTATCCTCTGATCAACACTTTCTCCTTCTCTGTCTCCTCCCTCCCTACTTTCCTAGTTTCTGGTAACTATCATTCTACTCTCTACCTTTTTTCTTTCTCTTTTTTTTTTGAGTCGGGAGGTCTTACTGTATCACCCAAGCTGGAGTACGGTGGCACAACCATGGCTCACTGCAGCTTCAATGGCCTGTACCTCAGCTTCCGGGGTAGTTGGGACTACAGGCATGTGCCAACCCAGCCAGCTGAGTTTTTGAAATTGTTTTTATAGAGATGAGGTCTCACTATATTGCCTAGGCTGGTCTCAGGCTCCTGGGCTGGGATTACAGGCAAGAGCCCCCACGCCCAGCCTACTCTGCTTCAGAGTTCAACTTCTTTCGATTTCATGTCTAAGTGTGATCATGCCTTGTTTGTCTTCGTGGGCCTGGCTTAATTCAATTAGCATAATCTCCTCTTGGCTCATTACATGTTGTAAATGACAGGATTTTCTGTTGAAATCAGGGAATTTTAAAGAGTCAAAATAAAGGACTTAAAAGTCTGTAAATAAGTTTTAGATTTTGGCATGGTCAATAATCCTATGCGATAATTTATTCGACTTTAAGGTATAAAGAGCTCATGTTGTCTTATTTTTTTGAGCCACTCCATCTAGGCTGGAGTGTAGTAGCTCCCTCACTGCCACCCCAGCATCGACCTGCTGGGCTCAGGCAATCCTTCTGCCTTAACCTTCTGAGTAACTGGAACTACAGACACATTCTACCATGCCCAGCTTATTTTTTGATTTATTGTAGAGATGAGGTCTCACCAAGTTACCCAGGCGGGTCTCAAACCCCTGAGTTTAGGCAATCCTCTCGCCTCGGCCTCCCAAAGTGCTGGGATTACGGGCTTGAGCCACCGCGCCCGGCCTGTCTTTCACTTTAAAACAGCTCAGGAACCAGGGGAGTTGAAGCTTTACTTACAGGCCCTCCTCCTTCGCTTTAAGACCAGATTCAAATTGCTTCCTGTGCAGGGGCAGATTGCAGCTCCAGCAAGCAAAGCTGCTTGTTAGTAAGCATGTGAGAGTGAGTCCATGCTCTTCCAGAGCGTCAGTGTTTATGCTTCAGCAGACGGATCACTTAGAGGAAAAAGCTTGTCTGTTCATAAGCCAGCCTGATGTGACTAATGGCAGTTCTGGCCCTGACCTACCTACCAGGACATAGGGGCTCACAGAGTCTAACCCGTCTCACTCTTTGCTCTCAGCTTGGCAGATTTAAAAAGTGTTTCCAACTGGGGGCCCCAGGGGTTTCAGTATAAAAATGCTGAAAAACCTTCAAGTACAGTGGTATGTTTATAAAAATCACAGGGGCCCCAGTCCTGCCTAAGAGAGGTCAGGGAAATGCATTTGTATAACCTCACAAAGGCATCTTGACCAGAGATTCCTATTTGATTTAATCTACATCCGTAGCTATTCTATAATTGAATAAGAAGATATTTATTATGAAAGTCACAAGTGCATTTCTGACTGACCTGGGCAGCCCTAGCTGTGATCTTTCTTTTTTTTTTTTTAAGTGTAATGACTGAAGGTTTTCACCAACCTTCTTTCCTAGGGGGAGATTTTTCAATGTGTCTCTCACCTGCCTGTTGTGAGGGGGTATAGAAGCAACGGATACCCAAGGAGCAGGCTATGTGTGTGTGGATGATAGTATGAGTGTCCTCATGACAGAGCCGCTGGGTGAATTCTGCCAGTGAATCTGCTGGTGGAGAGATGGACAAGGCTGCCTAGAAGAGCTGCCTTGGGAGTCAGGCCTTAAGAGCTGAAGAAGATGTCCCATGGGGTGGGAACACTTTGTCCCATGGGGTGGGAACACTTTTTAAACCTGCCAAGCTGAGAGCAGAGAGTGAGACGGGTTAGACTCTGTGAGCCCCTATGTCCTGGTAGGTCAGGGCCAGAACTGCCATTGTTCCATGGCAAAGAGGTAGAGAGAGCCTGTGGATTTTGGGTCCTACAAGTCATTTCTGCTTGGGATGCTGATAGGCAAAGAGACGAAGATAAGCCTGGAAAGGAAAAGTGGTCCCAGGGTGGCAGCCTCGGAGAGGGACCAACTCTGTATTCTCTCCAGGTGATCTCATCAGACTCCTAACCTTAAAACCATCCCCTGCCAGCAAATTCCAAACAGCCCCTCTCTACTGCACCACACTCCTATCTACCATCTCCAACAAGAGCACCTGAGAGAGGCATCTCTCAAAACTGAATTTTCAAAACAGAAACATTGATGCTTAGTTCCCAACCTGCTTCCCTCCTGACCATTTCCATCACATCAATAAGGATAAGAATGTAGGAACTGCCTTTGACTTTCTTCTTTTCCTCCTGACTCCCAGCACATTTAGCAGCTAGTCCCACTGACTGGACCTCCAAAACAGACTCCAAAGACACGAAATTCACTTGAACTCCACTCTTCCTTTTCCTCAGGCACAGACATCACCTCCCTGCGGTGGCTTTTCCACTGCTCTGCCATGAGCAACAACTAGAATTATCTTGGAAAGCAGATTATGTGTACCCCTCATCATACAGAGTAGTTAGAGACCAAAGGGTCATTAGAATAGGAAATACAGAAATACAGTATAGGGCCATTTTGACTTTAAATGGAGCAGTGAGTCTAGCCAAATCTTCTGATGAGATTCACTCTTAGAGGCAAGAGGGGGTTGAAAGGGTATAGTTTTCTAAGGTGAGATAGTAAGGCATGTTTGTTGATGGGGGTGATCTGGGAGAAAGGGGCACATCATGACAGGAGAGAGAGAGAGAGGAATGGTGGGGCAGTTCTCTGCCTGGTGTCCTGAGCTGATGGGATCTGGTCACTATGGCTGGAGCTCAAGAGGAAGACAGAGTGTGTGCATCACAGACTGCAGTTGGGGTGTCTCATGTACTGGCTGGAGGTACAGTGCCTCTGCCAGGACAGAAGCAAGGCCATTCACTGAGGATGAGAAGGGTAAAGAGGTGGGAATCATCCTCCAAGGGAGTGGGAGTGGGCCTGGGAATACTTGCCCTCTTTTTGCACACACCGTGGACTTAGACCAACCCTTCTCTCTGCCTGGAATGCTCTTTGCTAGGCCTTCACATGATGGGTAACTTCATAACATTCAGGACTTAGCTTAAATGTCACTTCCTCAGAGAGGCTCTCCCTGACCTCCAAATCTAAAAGCCACCCAGTCAGTCACAATCATGTCACCCTATTTAACTTATCTGAATAGCATTCATTACTGTGAGATGTTTAGCTGGTTAATTTTTTTTTACTTATTTACATATTTATTGCTGTATCTCTTACTAGAGATACTAGACATACAAGGCCCCAGATGGATAAAGAAACCTTCATGAGTTAGCATAAGATGTTTCTTTTTTTAAAGGAAGAAAACCATAAATATGTCATGATGGAATAAAGAAGAACCCCACTTGAATCAGCCCAAGATTAAATTTGTGTGTGTGTGTGTGTGTGTGTGTGTGTGTGTGTGTGTGTGTGTGTGTAGTTGGGTGGAGAGTTGGTGGGTGCATCTTACATCCTGGGTTCATTAGTAACCAACTCTAGTCACCCATGTTTTGTGCTATCCTTGGCACACAGAAGGTTTCAGAGTCTACAAGGCTACTTAGCCTTTGACTTGAACTTGACACTAGCCTTCCCGTGCCTGCCTTCCTTCGGTGAGCTTGGTCATAGAAAGAAGTCAGACATCATTCATGATTATTATGTAATCTGAACTAAATGTGTCAAAAAAGAACCATTAATATAGGGAAAATGGAGAGGCCAACCTCTACTCTTTAAGTCTTAAGTAGATGTCTGAGCTGGGTCTAAACACCCATCTTCTGGCTCTGCCACCAGTTGCAGGCTGCTCCCTGGGACTGAAGATGTGACGTCTGTCAACCTAGAGAAAGTGCAAAGTTTTCAGACTCCTTTTGTCTTAAGTTGAAGACTTATCGTTATGATTTCTTTTAAAAAAAAATCCTAACCCTTCTAGGGAAAGATTCTAGTTAGCCAAAACAAGCAGACGAAAATGTTTTTCTTCTCTATGTATTATTTAAAAGCAAAACAAGCAGGCAAACCCACCTTAGCATTCCCAGTTTGAAATGATATGTGAAAATATGTGAGTGTTCTGGTACATGTGCTTCTTCTCCAAATTTCTGATGATAGTACTGAGGTGCTGAGCTGCACAGAATTGAACCAGTCTATCATTCTCTAAAAGGACAAGCTAGGAAGCTACTGTGTATTTATCCAAGAAGCCTAAGACCACTCCTTCTCCCACAGTCAGGAAATAATGAAATAGCGAACAAAGATAAACTTTAGAAAGAAAAAGGACTTTCTATACTCTGTAAATTTGAAGAGCCAAACCCAGATTGATCTAAATTAAGATTTTTAATATATGTTTCAGTCAGTTCCTCTTTGCTTATAAAAGAAAAAAAAACGAGCCCATGTAGACAACAGTACATGCGATTAGGGGCTCTATGATTAGTGATGTTTCCTGCTTATTTCTTCAGGAAAGATTAAAGTTACTTGGGACAATACAGGGACTATCACAAACCTGGGGGGAATGAACTGGTTGTCTGCACTTTTTGCTTGTTTTACAAAATTCACCTTATTGACCAACCCATAAATTGGGAACCATATAATCTGCTTGGTAAACAGGCAGTTTGGACTGCAGTGTTTTCTGTTTCTCATTTATTTAGGCTGGAAGAGAAAAAATGGACTCAGAAGAGGCACTGATCTATGAAGAGGATTTAGATGGAGGAGATGGCGTGGAAGGCGAGTTGGAAGAAAGCACCAAGTTAAAACTGTTCCGCAGGCTTGCCTCTGTTGCGTCCAAGCTTAAGGAGTTCATTGGCAACATGATAACCACTGCTGGGAAAGTTGTTGTGACCATTTTACTGGGCTCCTCAGGTGAGAGTCTCCAACGCTAGGCTGCCCATGGCAAAAGATACAAGTAGAGCTTTGACAAATAATGAAAGAAATAGAGAAAGTAAAAAAGGAAACAACCTATACCATGACACCAAAACTGTATAGTGTGTGTAAAACTGGCCACACACAAAAAAGTCATTTTTCCTGTTCAGTTCTAGTTTTGATGCTTTTAGATGGTTTCTGTTAACCTCTATAAAATAATTCTTTTCCATATCTGCTAAGTGTCCTCATTTTCTATGTTTAGATTAGAATAACAACTATTCATCTTCCTTAGAGCCTTCTGCTACAATTAACAATTTGAGTGTACCCATGGTAAGCCATGGTGTGCGTTCTGGAAGTCTGTCTGCTTACATGAGTCAGTAGTAATCTTAATTTAAATCTCCAGGATAGACTATTTTTCTTCCTAACTCAGATTGTAATCTTCCAGCACAGACACTCACTTCCTCTAAATTTTGGCCATGAACTACTTATTCCATAATAATGCTATCTTGATCTTTTTCCTCCTTCCATTCCACTGCTCGCCACTGCTCTGGAACTGTGAGGGGTAGATTCAAGCAGACTCACTCAAATTGCAAAGACGAAACAACTGTTTTTTTTAATAGAGGAGAAAACATGAAAATACAATTTATCAAGACGTAAAATCCAATATTTTATCAAGGACTCATTTCAAAATGCTCAATAAAATTGTTTAAAAATATCTATAAAGAGTTACCTCAGCCAGGCTCAGTGGCTCAGCCTGTCATCCCAGCACTTTGGGAGGCTGAAGTGAAAGGATTGCCTGAACCTGCGGGTTCAAGACCAGTCTGGGCAACTTGGTGAGACCTTGTCTCTACAATAAATAAAAATTATCCAGGCATGGTAGCACATGCCTGTAGTTCCAGCTACTTGGAAGGCTGAGATGGTAGGATCTCTGGAGCCCAGCAGGTCGATGCTGGGGTGGCTGTGAGCATGCCACTGCCCTCTAGCCTGGGTGACAGAGTGAGACTCCAACTCAAAAAACAGACAAAAAACAAGAGTTACCTCGTTTTGGTGACAGTGAAAACAAAACTTTGTCCGGTAGTTTGTGTAAAACTTTATGACAAAGTTTTAGTGAGAATTTAACTGCCACTAGATGTACTATTATTATGAATCTCAGTGAACTAAAAAAAAGTAAATCATTATAAAGAAAATAGTGTCAAGGAAAGTTGGAATGAACTTACAGATACATGTATTCCTGAAAATTTGGGGAGAAAAGTAGAAAGATGAAAACAGACAAGTAAATATGCAAATACTACTGATATGAAAAGTAGATGTTTACTCTGCTCAGATGCCATGGGTAGATTTTCTTCATCATCTGGTATTTCCCTGTATTTACAGAATTATTACTCCATATATGACTCTTTTCATAAATATAGCATTAATTATGATTACATAAATCAAATATGATTACTATTTTTGAAAACATATGAAAGAAATTCACGATTCCTAATAGTTGCATTTCCTGAATGGTAAGTGAATTTCCAGTTCTAGTCCACTTTTCGTGATTGCATTTCTTCTTCGTTAGGTATGATGTTGCCATCTTTGACGTCATCTGTGTACTTCTTTGTGTTTTTGGGTCTGTGCACCTGGTGGTCCTGGTGCCGGACATTCGACCCATTGCTATTCAGCTGTCTCTGTGTTCTGCTGGCTATTTTCACTGCTGGACACTTGATTGGACTTTATTTATACCAGTTCCAGTTTTTTCAAGAAGCAGTTCCACCCAATGACTACTATGCAAGGTAAGAGAAATCTTTAAGAACTTTCAGGGAAGTTGTTCCTCCCACCCCTTTGGGAATTTGCAGGGATTCTTCTTGATGGCAGGTGATTGACCATTGAGCAAAGATTTGGTGGGGAGGGGAGGCAGTCTAGTGCTTGAATTGTGTTGGATGACACAGTCTAGAAGGAAGAAGAAGGTCTCCTTAGATGGAAATGCTGCCGGGATACAGAAGGAGGAGCTGCTGTTTGGAGCAAGTAACAAAGAGATTCTGGAAGAACATTTTACACCAAAGAATAACAAGGATGGACCACAGCACTCAGCTAGAAAGAGCACTCATGGGTCCAGTATATGGCAACAAATTAAGCACCAAAAATATTAACTAACTGTGAAAATTTAAAAATAAAAATACATGAGCCAATGGTGAGAAAGAGAAAGAGAAATACCTAATAACTTGCTTCAACTGGAGATAACTCTTACACCAACCCTTTACTTTGAAAATGGAAATTAAATGTAAAGAATCCATCATTTACTTTGACTTTTTAGAAGGACACCAGGTCATTCTCAGTGAATGAGGGGAAATGCCTCCTTATAAGATAACACCTGCTAGTAAACAGGAAAGGAATCATAGAATTAGAAAACTGCTATTCCTCAACCGTTAAGAAAATGTTTGGTTATGGTCACAACTTGAAAGGTCATTATGATGTTTCACACAGTGATGAAGTATAGCCTCCCTGATTGTTTGCTAATTGCAAAGGAAAAGGCATACAGTTTACAAGGTGGTGGACATCTTAACCAATGGATTGAAATTAGCATTACCAAAAATGGGATAGCTTGACAGTTTACACTTCTCAAAGATAAGCAATGAGTGATGTATACAGCATTGTGTTAAGGCTTTTGACTTCATCTCCAATTTATAAAAAATATAAAGGATAGGAAATAATTTAAATGGCTCCACAAGAAAAACAATCAGAAAAATTCAGAATGTGAATTCTACAAGGCAAATAATCTGGTCTCAACAAATCAGCATCATAACAAAAAAGTTTACATAGAGAGAGTAGAGACTGGAACTGTTTAGAGGAGAACTAAAGATGCCCACCAACATGGGTAGAGCAAGGCTCTAGATCCGATCCTGGTTCAAATCTCTACCACATGTTTTAGGGTTAAATGGAGTAACTCTCTTGTTCATTGGATATTAACTGATAGCATAAAATTATTGCTAATTTCATGTGTGCCCCCGAATAAAAAAAATATTGCTAATTTCTTAGGTGTATGATGATATTGTGGGTAGACAGAAAAATGTCATTATTTTAGGAGCTACGTGGTGAATTATTTAGGGATGAAGTGCCATGATGTTTGCAACTTTAGAAAGATTTAGCAACAAACTCATTAGGTAGGTAGGCAGGTGGGTAGATAGATACATACATACATAAATACATACATAGGGATAAATATATACAAACCCAGAGAGAAAAGAAATAACATTATTTGAACTAGGTGATCAGCATAGGATTATCCATTGTCCTATTTGAACCTTTTTTTTTTTTGAGGCGGGGGTAGTCTAAGGAAAAGTTCTTAATGGAGAGTTACCGGAAAAAAGAGGGCACACAGAAAAAAAGAGGGCAAACAGAAATAGTAGGCGAGGATGGGAGTGTGAGGTGAAGATGACTCCAGAAGCATCTCTTCTGTGGCATTTCATGTCCTCTTGTTGAGAATGTGAATAATATTGCTGTGCCAGCAATATAGGTCTGCATCTTCCTTTCAAGATGTCCCAATGTGGCTTTGATGCGATAGTAAGTATGAAGATAGAATGTGTGGGAGGACCCAGTAGCCATGCTTTGATTCATGCATTCTTGTGTAAAATTTGGCCATAATAACAGCTAGTTGTGGTTGTGTCTATGCAGCACCAACATACACACACACACACACACACACACACACACACACACAAAAGCTGGTCATTCAAATCCTAGGACTACCTAAATTCAGTTAAAGTAAAAGTTGGTGCCAACACACACACCTACCCTACCTCATTCTAATTCCTGTTGACTCAACTGATTGTATTAACCTGGAAATTCAAGTGTAATGCTGTCTAATAAGAGAAATGTATAGACACACTAAAACCAGGGAGCCTCTTTAATGGTGCGTATCCACATAATATTTACTTTATGCAGCAGTGAATAAATGCTAAATTTCAGTACAGACATTAGTTCTAGACTAAATGAATTTCTTAGCGTCTTTGTATATATACATATACATATTTAGAATTATGGGGTACATGTGAGGATTTACTACTTCTTTTAAACATTTAATTTTTAGTTTATTGAACACATAGGAAAAAAATGTTTTGTACAGTTGAAAGGGCTGACTTTTAGGGGCTGACTTAATTGGAAATGTAAATATTCTTTAGGGCAGTAGCCTTTTGTTTTTTTTCTCTCTGCTAGTTTAAGGATCTTTTCTGCCATCTAGAGGCTGGCATCAGGAAATACAAAGAATATTCTTAACTGAAAACACGTGTAGCTCAGGCAAGCGTTCTCTAAAGGATCAGTTAGTAAATATTTTAAACTTTGTAGGCCATACGGACTCTGTCTCAATCCTTTCAAGAAGTCATCATAATGCAAAAGTATCCAAAAAAAAATGTTAAAAAAAAACAAAAAACATGAGCATGGCTATGTTCCAGTAAAACTACATTTATGGACACTGAAATTTGAATTTTATATTCTTTTTACATTTCATGAACTATTATTTCTCTTTTGATTTCTTCCAATCATTTATTTTTAAAAAATTTTTATGTCGGAAAAAGTTTAATTCATTCACTAAAAGGGTATTTTTTTTTTTTAGCCAAAGATTATTGGGCATTTTCGAGTCTTATTTTCATTAGCAATAGTTTAAAAGCAACAGTTGCACAATGAAACATGTTTGGGACAGAGTTCTTAAATGTTTGATAGTCTTCTAATCATTTAAAAAGGAAAAATCATTATTAGCTCATAAACTGTACCAATATTGGTATAATATGGTTGCCATCCTATGGTATAAATAATAGCAGTTCTATTAGTGTAATAACTAGTCTCTGTTTTTCATTTGAATTGTCACAAATTTAAACTTATAATTATAATTTATTACAGACTTCTGTAGATAATCCCTTTAGCAGTTTAAAAGAATCCCTTGGCTGGGCTTGGTGGCTCAGCCTGTAATCCCAGCACTTTGGGAGGCCGAGGTGAGTGGATTGCCTGAGTCTGAGGGTTCGAAACCAGCCTGGGCAACTTGGCGATACCTCGTCTCTACAATAAAATAAAAAATAGCCAGGCATGGTAGCGTGCATCTGTAGTTCTGGCTACTTGGAAGGCTGAGACGGGAGGATCACTGGAGCCCAGAAAGTTGACGCTTGGCTGGCCATGAGCTTGCGTGCCACTGCATCCCAGCCTGGGCGAAGGAGTGAGACTCCAACTCAAAAAAAAAAAAAAAAAATCCCTTTAACGGTTTAAAAGAATATAGAACGTTTAAGCTAAAAAATGAAATGCATAAATTTTCTTGTAGTTTTAAAAATTAACTTGGTGATAATAGGACATTGCATTTTATTCCCTTAAAACTTGGACATTAACATCTTTAAAACAGTAACTTTTTCCTAAGGCATAGTTTCAATGCCCTGTTATTAACCTCAAGCTTGAGTTGGAAGATAACACACTGGAGACTATTTTAAAAAAAGAAAAGAGCAAAGAAAGAAAGATTATCTTGCATGGTGTTTGTCACAAATTTCATAACCACAGAGACTCCAGCCCTTATATTCAGCTTCCGGATAAAGCTGCCCTTAAAACAGTCCAAGCAATTTTTATCTTCTCATAAGCTTTCAAATGGGCTTTCTGGTGAGAATTAACCTTATTTTTAGAAACACTGAATTGATTTTTTTTGCCATTAGTATAATACATGTTTGTTTGTGATTATTTGGAAAAATAAAGAATAAAGAAAAATACTTTTAAGGACATAATCCTAACTCCCAGAAATAAATACTATTGCTTTTTTTAGACCTATATTTTTTTCAGCATCTTTCCTATGCATATAAAGCATATGCTTTTTTAAAGCAAATTTTGAATCGTATTGCACATACTGCTTTACAGCTTGCTTTACTTACTTAAGCTGTGTATTTTCCTCCGTTTAAAAAAATGTTCTTCTAAAATGTTATTTCCATAGGCTGCAAAGTGATTATGTAGCTGTGTTAGAACTTAGTCAATCCCTGAGTTTTGGCCACGTAGATTTTTCTCATTTTTGTTCTCATGAATAATGCTGTGATGAACACCCATATGGCTTCCAAATCTAGGTAAAAATCATAAGCATGTTACAACCCAAATTCTCCCAGGTATGTAAGAGTCGCTGCTGAGCTATGCGGTGCTGGCTTCTCCAAAGAATCCAGAGCTATCTAGGTCCTAGGCCGACATTATGTTAATTTTCTGGCTTGTGATGCCCTCGCCATGCATATGTTGTAAACTGAAATCCCAGGCCTACGTGTGGCACAGACCAGGGGTTCATTTTTCTCTAGGGTGAACTTTTCTTTTATGCAGTGCCCCCAAGAGATCATCATCTGCTTCCTTCCAGCTTTATCCAGTGGTAAAATTTTTATCCACGAGAGAGATAGAATTAGTTATTCCCTTATATCTGAGCACACAGGAGTGGTATGATCATATTTTCTAAAATGAAATTCAGGATTCCTTATTTGACAGTAATGAGTGTACTTATGGACACTGTGTCTGAAATCAAGACTTATCTTTTTCCCAAATCTGAAATGCTGTAGTCTATTCTAACCATAAAAAAATTAGTGAGCACACTTCAGAAGTTGATCCAGCAAAATAACGCCTCAAAACGAATCCCTATAACTAATGTAAGACCAATACTATACCATTCAAAATAGTCTGTTTGATACAACAGAGCGTTATGACTGTTACTTTGGCAAGTTACCCTAAGAAAAATTGTGAACAAAACAAAATGTGCCTTAGCTAATGCAAAGTGTAATCCATTTTGGAGGTTTTGCATTTTCATTGGGGATTTCTGTAGATAGCAAATGCCTTAAAATTTAAAAGACATGAGGCAAAAAAAAAAGACATGAAGTTGTGGGCTGATGTTCAGATTCCCCCATTTCTAGGTGTGCATGTCCTTATCTGTAGGGCTGGCCAGGTGTATTAACCTGGGAGTGTTGAACAGCTTCTGTCCCATGGGTTTCCTGCATGAAAAGTGCAGACATCCCCTGAGTAGAGGATAGGAAATAAGGCAGAAGGACCCAGGTTGTGCTTTGCTGTCATGAATATGTGACTCCGGAGAGACTTTAAAACACACTTGAATGTGATGAGCTGATTTTTCTTCACTCCTTAACAAAAGCCAATTTTAATGGTTTGGCAGCACACCTTTGACTGTTTCCTTGTGAAGAGGATACCTAAAGTAATTCTGAGGTGGGTTCATCCAAAAACAGTCCTCAACAAAAAGTGGTCTTTCCATTTTTTAATCTTGAGTTATCTGCATAATTCAGGTAAAAATTCTAAAGTTCTGAAGTAGGTACGAGATGGTGGGAAGGCAGGAGGCTGAAATAAGTGCCTATTGTTTTCTTAATCCCAGTGTAGACACTGAACACATACGTTTATTTTTCAATCCCGTTAATGAGCATTTTACATCTATCGAGCACTGAAATGAGTATGGGACTTTGCATAATGAGTTCAGTTGTCTCTTCTAATCTTTGACTGGTTTTCATTTCAACCCTGAACTTTCTCTAGATTATTCACAAGAGTCCCTGGAGGGGTTGGATGTGTTGGCTCAAGTCTATTTGTTGTTTTGCTGCCTTTTTCACCTTAAATTGTGAGGTTTGAAAATGAAAGGGTGGGATGGAATGGGAACTATTCTCTCTCTGTGAAAATAGCATTCTCTCTTAAATAAATATACACTTATTTGTCCTGTTACCCTTTCTTATCTCCTATTTCAATAAATCATGATGATTAGAAAATAAATATGTTTAGTGAAGGACAAGCTCATGTTTATTTCAGTGTTAAAACAAAACAAAACAAAAAAGAATGGAAGAAACAGCAAAGCCTAAAACTCCAGAATTGCAAGTTTATTCTATCACAAAGAAAGAGAATGTTTAAAAAAAATATTTAAAATGCAATATCACTTGTTACATGTATACTATTTCTATAATAGTCATAAATATCAACTATATGGAAGGAGAAATAAAGGCCTCAATGTTGATGTCTTTCTCCTCTGATTTAGAGAAACCAGTGGGACCTTTAGAAAATGAAACTTGCCATCAGCTCTTGTGGGTCTGCCGCAGTCGTGCTTCGCAAGCTGTTATACAATTCAGGTTATTTAACCGAGTGCACTTTTGCAGCCTAGCAGGCTTACTGGGGTGTGCCTGTCTTGCATTAGAGTGATTGGAGGTTTAATAAACAGAAACACTAAATCGTTTCTAATGGAAACCAGTTGGCAAAAACATCCCTGAAAGCAGTTCAGTGTGTGGGGAAAAATAAATGTGAAGCATGTCACGTTCGTGCTAAGGAACGTGAATTAACCCAACCAAGCGAACACTTTCTTTCGCCCTTTTTGTTAAAAGATGACACTGGCAGCCATCAAACTCTAGCATTGTTTAATTTGTAAAGTTGTAGGTGATAGAATGATCAACTGCTTTTGGTTTTGTCTGGAAAAGATTCTTAGTGAGGAAGTGACTTATTCTACAGGTCTCATTCAGAAGGCATCCATGCTCAACTGAAAGGTGGAAACAGGAGGCACAAGAGACATCAATTGACTTTCCACAGATAAATGGAAAATCAATAGGACTTGAATACTTGAGTCCTGAGTCTATTTGGGATCACTTGGGGTTCTATGGGGGTGTGATGTGGACCCGGGACTCCAGGGCAAGGGGTGTCCTACTCAGCAACAACATCTACGTTGTAAAATAATGCAGCTGCAGCTTCTGATCAAGCTGACACATAGGATGTCCTCCCTGCCCAGCAAACTGAGACTTCCCTATTGCACCTTCCAGAATTTCAGCCTGGATTAAATGTCATGAACCAGATGCCTCTCCTTTTGCTGAGAACCTCTCCCAGCAAGGGTCTCCCTTTCCGTTTTAATGGAGAAGATGCCATGTTCTTTGTGAGCGTGTAGACTGTCCCTCAGTTGACCACATTCTGCAACTCACTCCAGAGGGTCCCTAGCTAGGAGAGCCACTCACCTGCAGATACCTGGCTGTAGGTCAGGGGCACTTCCCAGCTGCTCTCATTCCAGCCATCCAGTATCAAATGGGTTCCGCTCTCTTAATAATATGATCAAGAGGATTATACGAGTGCTCAAGACCTCGTTTTCTGGGAGTCCCGTCTCCCATCACACCTGTAGTTCCCCGAGCACTTAAAACTTTCCTACCCCTTGTATTGCTTCCTTCACTGGAAATGTCCTTCCCCTGCTTACTAGTCTCACTGGCTCCTACTCTTCCCTCAAAACCCAGCTTGGGAACCTCCTTCTGGAAGCTTCCATGTTCCTTCTGTGAGGAATAAGAATTATCTTCGAGGCAACTACCCTATGCAAACTTGCTTCCTAACACCTGCTGCATTGGACCATAATAATCTGTCTGTCCCACTAGGTCCTGGATCTTGAGGACTGTCATGGGCTGCTCTTTGTTCTGGTACTTTCAAGACTTAACACTGTTGATCACACACTGTTGTATTTTATCTCCTTGTATATCAAAATCGTGCATTTCCTGAACTCCAAGTTCCAGATATGGCCACTGGCTATAGAGTGAGACTCCGGTTAAAAAAAAAAAAAAAAAAAAAAAAAAATATATATATATATATATATATATAAAGTATAAGTATATATATATACTTATATATATATATATGAAAACTGTTTTCCTGAAAGGTCACTGTCAGTGTTTGCACACACACTGCACTCTTACTGCCATGATCTGTGGTCTGTGTCCACCAATTATTGAATGTCAAGAGAGCCTTAGAAATTAAGCGAGGCTTATGGTATAAGTAGCCATGTTCCTTATGTGCATTATTGGCAAATGCTTAGTTTTTGCTTATGAAAAATGATGGGTTTAAATTTATTTATTTAGGAAACTCAAAAATAACTTTATCCCTGATGGATAAAATAAACATGGCTAAAGTACTAAGTAACTTTCGCTTTTGAAGACATTAGAGATTTCAGTTCCTTTTCTATGTTCTCCTCAGAGACCAGTTTGCTTTTATTGTTGACAGACTTTGGGTAACGTTTCTTGATTTTGAGGGGGCCTGGTCTTGAAAATGGGGCTAATATACCTGCTCCAGAGGGTATATTAGTCAGACAACCTACATGAGGGGCTCCCCATGCCTGATAATTAGGAATCAATCCTGAAATGGCAGTGCCATTTTTCTTCTGTAGTTTTGTATGGGAAGCATACATGGCATAATTTTTTTTTAATTAAGTAAGCTGCTATATGTGAGGGTTAAGTCATAATGTTTCTCTGTATCTACTTCTTTCCAATTTATGTGGCATCTCATAGTTTAGTACAATTCAGTCCAACAAAATAACTCTTCTTTCATCTTCTCTTAAAAGTCTCAATACCATAATTATACTTCTAGTATGAAAAGTCAGTCCTATTCTCTGGAAAAATTTGGCGCTATTTAATTCTATTTACTCGTATTCTTCCTATAAAACAAACATATTCCTTAAACAAGATTAAGTTGTACATGTATATGTATGTGTGTATATATGTGTGTGTATGTATACATAAATCATGGGAATAATAATAATAATAATACCTTCCCCATAGGTTTTTTTATGAATAGTAAATTAGTTAATATTGTAAAGCAGTGCCTGCCACATATTAAGAACTGTAAGAAGATGTCCATCAAATGCATTTGCTAAATGCCTTTTTCTAATAGTTAATTAGGCATTCAGCATTTGGTTAGAACTTTAATAACAGCATGTAAGTATAGTCTATCACACATCTTATTATTAAACTTTGAGTAAAAACATGAATTTTGGTTTTAGGCAATATAATTTTAGGTGGTTGTGATCTGAGTTAGAAATTGCTATCATTATTTGGTCTAGTTACTTTGTATGAGGCACTTTGCTTAGTACCTTGCATTTCTTATTTAACTCTCATTTTAACCCTATGAGGTAGGTACTGGCTTTTTTAATGTCCATTTCTTAAAAGAACAAAATGGAGACTTACAAAGGTTAAATAACATCAAGGCCACACATCTATTCAGTGATAGAACCAGGATTTGAGCCCAATGCCGTCTGACTCCTAAGCTTGTGCCCTTAGGAGCTAGACTGTGCATAATCACCTTCATAAAATAGTAAGCTGTGTAGTAATATATTTCCAGTGCCTTCCTAGAATGTTTGTGAACATCCCCTTCCTACTACCTAGTTCCGAAATAATTTTGTGGTACACCATCCTTTGCACTTTCTCACATAGCAGTCCAGGGGCGCAGCAATCTGAGCTCATATGAGAGACATCTGTAGCCATAACACCAGAAGGCAGGCAGTCCATTGGTCTGGACCTAGTGAGTGTGGACTGAGTTTGTCTTTTAGGATACATGGCATATGGATCCTGCAGGGCATACTGCTGGATTCTTCTGGTGACCTGAGGTCAGGAACCACATCTCATTTATCTTTGTGTTCCATCAGTATTTGGTACCATGTCTAGCATGCCCCAGGCGATAATGAAAACTTGCTAAGTGAAAAAAAAAAAAAAGACTCTTCTTATATTTAGTGTTTCAAAATATGAAGGGAATAAAGATTCGACATAGTTCAGTTATATTTTTTCTAAATTTTCTCCAAATGATTGTTACATATGGAGATATCACAAACTATGACTAGACAGTATATTTGGGTTCTTTCAACTTCAAAAATTAATAGCAAATTAATGATGGTAGAATTTCTTGTGGTAGAAAGAGCAACTGTTTCTTCAAGTTAAGAAAACAGTGTATGAAAATGAAGGTCGGACATGGTGGCTGAAGTCTGTAATCCCAGAACTTTGGGAGGCCAAGGCAAGAGGATTGCCAGAGCTCAGGGGATCGAGACCAGCCTGGGCAACTTGGCAAGACCTCATCTCTACAGTAAATCAAAAAATTAGCCAGGCGAGGTAGTGCATACCTGTAGTTCTAGCTACTTGGAAGGCTGAGGCAAAAGTATCGCCTGAGTCCAGCAGGTCGAGGCTGGGGTGGCTGTGAGTGTGCCACTGTACTCCGGCCTGGGTGACAGAGTGAGATACCAACTCAAAAAAATAAAAATAAAATAAAATAAAGGGCAACCCCCTCAGGTCCCCTCCCACTGTGAGAGCTTTTCTGTCTTCTCAATAAATCCTGCATTCAGAAAAAAAAAAAGAAGTAGAAGAAAATGAGATCTAAAGAGATTTTTTGAGAAAGAGCATTGTAGAACAAAACAATCCTTTAGCTATCAAGCTTCTTATGGCAAAGTGTGATCATCTTGTTTGTTAGAGTTAATATCCTCATCCATGTTCTGGGTTTTAATTGATTGCAGCAACACCCCATTAATTTTTCAGTTTGATTGTAGATAAGCCAATTTGGCTGCCTCGTGAAGTATCTTGAGAATAAATATACTGAGACGTATTGCTTCATAACTGCTTGAATTGTTGAAGTTCAGAATGTGGCTTATGCAGTAACTTCTGCTATTGTTGCTGCTTTTAGTTCCAAGTAACTAAGAGTCAGGGTGAGAGTTTAGCTTTGAAAATGAGAACCGAGGTACTTTGATTTTTCTCTTCTGAGTTTCTCTAAAAAAGCTTTCTGCTAAGAAATCTTGACAAATGTTTTCACAAACTTGCCAGTTACTCATTATTCATATAATTAGTGTACTGTCTTCTTTTTTATTTTATCTTATTTTTAAATTTTTTTTTCAAGCAAAGTTTATTTAGAAGGCAAATCAGAGAGGAAGAGAGAGAGGAGATTCACCTTGCCAAGGTAGGGGAGGGGGCCAAAGCCTTTTTTCATTTTAAAAATGTGGATTATAGTTCAGGGCGAGGTATAAAAATGGTCATACTGCGGGTACCCTTGTTGATGAGGTGTGCCCCCACCCCTGGCAATCTACCACTACTGCCAGTCTCTTTCTTATAGTACTATGATAATTGTTCAAGGTACACTTATGAGTGAGAACTTGGTACTCAGTTCTTTGTTTCTGTGATACATCACTGAGTATTATAGACTCTAAGTCCATCCAAGTTGCTGCGAAGTTCATAATTTTGTCCTTCTTTATGGCTGTGTAATATTCCATCGTGTATATGTACTACATTTTTTTTATCCAGTCCTCTTTCCATGGGCAGCATGGTTGGTTCCATGTTTTTGCTATTGCGAGTAATGCTGCAATAAACATGTGTTCAGGTATCTTTTCCATGGAGTGATTGGAATTCCTCCAAGTAGATTCTCAGAAGTGGGATTGCAGGGTCATATGGAAGGTCAATTTTTAGATCTTTTAGAAATCCCCAAAATGTTTTCCACAGAGGTTGTACTAGTTTACACTCCCACCAACAGTGTAGAAGTCTTCCCTTTACCCCACACCCTCTCCAGCATCTGTTGTTTTTTGAGTTATTGATGATGGCCATCCTGACTGGAGTTAGGTGGTATCTCAGTGTGGTTTTAGTTTGCATTTCTTTGATGACTAGTGAGGCTGAGTATTTTTCATGTTATCTGTTGGCTGCTCCTATGTCTTTTGAGAAGTGTCTATTCATGTCTTTTGCTCACTTTGTAATAAGACTGTTTTTTTTCTTTTCAACATATTTGAGTTCTTTGTAGAGCCTGGATGTTAGACCTTTGTCAGATATACAGTTGGCAAATATTTTTTCCCGTTCCGTGGTCTGTCTCCCCACTCTCTTGATAGTTCTTTGGCTTTGCAGATGCTTTTCAGTTTGATGAGGTGTCTATCTTATCTTTTATGGTATGGGCATTTGAGGTTTTGATCAGGAATTGGTTGCCAGTTTCAATTTCCATAAGGGTGTCTCCTGCATTTTCTAAGGTTCTTATAGCTTGAGGTTTTACATTTAGGTCTTTGATCCATTTAGAGTTGATTTTTGTGTAGGATGACAGGTAGGAGTCTTATTTTAATCTTCTGCATGTGGTCAGTTTTCCCAGCACCATTTACTGAATAGGTTCTCCTCTCCCCAGTGGTTGTTGTTTGAGGCTTTGCCGAAGATGAGTTGATTGAGAAATTGAGGCTTTGCTTCCAGAATGTCTACCCTATTCCATTGGTCTATATGCCTGTTCTTGTACCAATGCCAGGTTGTCTTGATTATTGTAGCCTTATAATAAAGTTTAAAGTCTGGAAGTGTGATACCTCCTGCTTTGTTTCTTTTGCTGAGGATTGTTTTGGCTATTTGTGGTTGTTATGTTTCTATATGAATTTCTGTATTGTTGGTTCCAGGTTTGAGAAGAATGATGCAGGCAATTTAATGGGTATTGCGTTAAATCTGTAGATTGCCTTTGGTAGGATGGACATCGTAACAATGTTGATTCTTCCAATGCATGAGTATGGAATATTTTTCCATATATTTATGTCATCTTTGATTTCTTTGAGCAGTGTTTTGTAGTTTTCATTGTAACGGTCCTTCACTTCTCTGGTTAAGAAGATGCCAATGTATTTCATTTTTTTGTGGCTATCGTGAATGGGATTGTGCTTTTTATTTGGGTTTCTGTTTGTTTATTGTTTGTGTATAGGAATGCAACTGTCTTTTCCACATTTATTTTGTACCCTGAGGCTTTGCCAAAGTCCCTCATCAGTGCAAGGAGGTTTTTGGGTTTTGGGATCCTCTTGGGTATTCAAGGTATAGGACCATGTCGGTTGCAATGAGGGATAACTTAACTTCCTCTTTTCCTATTTGGATACCTTTGATTTCCTTCTCTTGTCTGATTGCTCTAGCTAGGACTTCCAACACTATGTTGAACAGGAGGGGTGAGAGTAGGCAGCCTTGTCTTGTTCCAGTTTTCAGGGGAAATAGTACCAATTTCTGTCTTTTAGCAGTATGCTGGCTGTGAGTGTCTCGAGGATGGCTCTTACTATTTTGAAGTACGCTCCATCTATGCCTAGGTGTTCAGGATTTTTATCAAGAAGGGGTGCTGGGTTTTATCGAAAGCTTTTTTCCACATCTAATGATATAATCATGTGGTTCTTGTTTTTACATGTCTCGATGCATTTAATTACATTTATGGTCTTGCGGATGTTGAACCAGCCCTGCATCCCAGGGATGAAACCTACTTGATCATAGTGGATGATTTTTGAGATGTGCTGTTGGATCCAGTTTACTAGAATCTTTCTGAGAACTTTAGCGTCTATGTTCATCAAGGATATTGGCCTGTAGTTCTCTTTCTTTGTTGGATCTTTACCCGATCTGATTATCAGTGTGATGTTAGCTTCATAAAATGATTTGGGGAGGTTTCCATCTTTCTTAATTGCCCAGAATACTTTCAATGGGATTGACATCAGCTCCTCCTTGTTCATTTTGTAAAACTCTGCTGGAAAGCCATCTGGTCCAAGGCTTTTATTAGGTAATTTCTTATGACAAAGTCGATTTCTTGGGTTGTTATTAGTCTATTTAGGGTCTCGATTTCTTCTTGTTTCAACCTGGGGAGGTTTTGTGATGTCAGAAAGTCCCTCCATTTCATTTAGATTTTCAAGTTTGTTTCCATGCAAGCTGTACTGTTTTCTTAATAGCTTTATTGAGGTATAATTAATATGCAGTAAACTGCACATATTTAAAGTATACTTTTTGATCACTTTTGATCTAAAGATATTCATGAAACCATCACCACAACCAAGATCATGTCTTAGGCTATCTAGTGTTGCCATAAAGGAACACCCGAGGCTGGGTAATTTATAAAGAAAAGAGGTTTCATTGGCTCACAGTTCTGCAGGCTGTACAAGAAGCATGGTACCAGTACCTGCTTCCGATGGGGCCTCAGGAAACTTCCACTCACAGCAGAAGGTGAAGGAGCCAGGATGTACAAAAATCCCAAGGCAAGAGAGAAAGCAAGAAAGGAAGAGGGGAATCACTAGGCCCTTATTATCAGCCAGCTCTTGCTAGAGCTAATGGAGAAAGAACTTATTCACACCCCCTCTCAACTTCAGGAAAGACATTGATCTATTTATGAGGCCCTCAATTTTGAAGGGCAGTTTTGCTGAATATGAATTCTCCTTTGGCGATTTTTTTCTTTCACGGCTTTGAATACATTAATCCACTGCCCTCTGAATTCCAAGTTTTCTGATAAAAAATTAGCTTATAGTCTTATTGAAGATTCCTTGTATATAATGAGTCACTTCTGTCTTTCTGCATCCAAAATTTAGCTACCTTGGCCTCCCCAAATGCTCCTCAACTCACCGGACTCCTCCTGGGTTTCCCTCCTAGCACCAGAAAACTCTCTTAATGCAGTCAGTTTGGGCAATTTTAGGGATTCTCTTGTTTTTCTCTCACCTCTCACAGATTACTATCCTCATTGCCTGATGTACAGTTTTCACCCAATCATTGTTTCATATATTTTTGGTTGTTCCAGGCAGGAAACTAAATCTAATCCCTGTCACTCACCTTGAGCAGAAACAAAATTCTAGGTGATGGCTGGTGTGAAAGACAGAGGAGTTCCGACTGTTGCCTGTCCCTTGCTCTACAGATCCTAGATCCTGACACCGACAAACACATGAAGGAAACTTCCCTCTATCAGGAACTGTGTATGGCTCTTCTCATACCCCACATCTCACTGGTGTATCCATGCCATCACTGATAAGGTGTTAGGAAATAATCTGATCATCTAATTAAAATTTACTATGCAAGAGGAGTGCATGTTTTTTTTGTTTGTTTGTTTTGCTGCTCAGGAGGACCTGGTCTTCAGCCCCCAGGAAAAATGTGGCACCATGGCAGTTATAAGCCTAGTTCAGATAGCAGATCTAATATCTTATGTAAAATACCCGCTACAGTGACTTAATGGTTTAATTCCAGTATTATCTGATTTTATATTTTCTGAGAGGTGTGCTGAAATTATCCTTTTATTGTCAAAGTTAGATCTTTGGGGATGCTTATTTACAAACAATAAATAGGTGACTTGTATTGAGGTAGGTTTTTCTCATCTATTATTTAAGGAACTAGTTTCACTTAAAATTGTGGAAGAAGTCATGTCTGAAGTTAATGTTAATGAAAAAATGTGATCACCTTCCTGCCTATTACTACCTTGATTATGAAAACAGCGCTGACATTCATTTTCAGGATTAACTGGATTTGGAATTGGTTAATGTGACAACTAAGCCAATATTTTAACCTTCTAAACCTTTAAATCCCATTCCGATATTGACATGTATGACAAAAACATGCATCTGGATGAAAGAGTAAGTTATATATTAGTTTTATCTCTATGACACCAAACACAAATTTAAAAATATTATAGGACAGGTTGATAATTTACTTATTAGACATTTATTTTTTTTATAAAGATAAACTTTGTCTTTCTCTAAAATTGCTTTGTGTCATATTTTCATGATACATGTTACACATTAAAATGTTATATATTCCTTTTGACTTGTATTATTTGTCAGATCATGCTACAAAGATATTTCATGGGAAGTAATGCTGTATTCCATGACATGGACTTTAAAAACTTAAGACTTTGTTCCAGAAAACAGAAACATTTTCCAGTACCTGAAGTGAGAAGATCTGGGCTTTAGTAGAACTTTGTCAATTGTTTCCTTGTTTCTTCCTTGAGCATCTTAAATTTAAATACAGCTTTTCTTCCAGAAGAGGTATTGCTTCTCCTTGTTACCAGCGTGCCTGCATAAGATGTACTATCCTGTTCTCTCCTTAGATTTCTCTAATCTTCCTGGTAAAAAATGAAACTCCTTGGTCAATAATGTGAAGGCTTGTCTTTAGTGCCCTTCCTACAGATTAAAATGCAAGCACAGACCGACAGCAGCTGTCCTGGAGAGTGAGATACTTTGAAAAATATTACCAGTTATTTCATCTGAGTAGGGCAGTGTGGCGATTTGAAACCAGCAGACCTAAACTTGCAAGCATCACTACTTCCTACCTTTTCAGTCATTTGAGTCTCAAATCTCTATAGATTCTGGAAACAGTTGCAGATGCCTCGAAGACCTGCGGGGGGGATGGGGGATAAGGGGAGGGAGGAGATATTTAACATTGTATCTGACTCATCAGAGGCATCTCTTCCACTTTGTTACTTTATTGGTTATGGACTATATAGGACTTTAAAATGGGCATTTAAACCCATACTTATGTTACAACTACTTGGGAAAAAATTATATTTGTGTGTACTAGAAGTGTCTGCCTTTACTAGCTCTCATCTGGGGCTTTTTGATAGGGAGATTGCATGGCTTACTTGTCGAGCCAGGTCTTCTTGTCAGAAGAAGGATCCCAGAAGCATGGAAGACCAACTGGCCCTGGGAGTCCTGGTCCCAACTCATTTCTCACATTTCTCTCAGAGGTGGAAGTGTGTTCAGGCAAGGGAAATAGACCATAAATTTACAACTCTTAGAATATAAACATTCTCTTATGAGCCTTACAGGTGACATCAGAAAAGGAATGCCTTCCTGTAATCGTTTAAATGGAAGGCACTTCCAAATGGCCTCAATTTATCTACCAACAATCACATTTCTGAATACAGAACACCTTTTATCTGTGCAAAATTGCCATTTGGACAGAATGCTTTTATTATAAAGCAGTTCTCAGCAAACATAGCATAAAGCCCAATTACAGCAAATTGGCAAATAGCTAAGGCACATGTGTGCCCCCCAAATCTTCAAAAGCGTGATACCAAGCCCAGGGGACTCAATGCAAAGTTTTTCCAAGCTTGAAAAAGCAATATAGTGTGAAATCTGTCAGATTACAATTTTCTCACACACAAAATAAAGTGTCTATGGATTTGGCATGGAAACGTGTTTAAGGCATAAGTAAGAAACTAATAAAAAAAAGATGGTTAAACATTGGCTGTGTTTTCCATATGATGCAATGCAGGGGGTAGGGTGTGAAAAGAAACTGGAAGCCAGAGTAGCAAATTCATATGTAAAAGGCAGTATTATACTCCTATGGATGGGATATGCCATAAGAAATAGAGGGGATCTTACTGGAAAGATACCTGAAAGATTGTTCCAGTCTTGTTTCTGCAGAGACATTTGTCTAGCATTGAGGAAATGTGATAAAATGGTTGGAAACATAAACATTGCTTTCTACAGATATCTGACTAGCTATGCCTTTTTGGCAGTGTGTTCTTGCTTTCATGCATACATAAAAATTCATTTTTTTCCCCACCAGCAGTTAGATTTTAGACCTTTACTTATATTGCTTTTTTTTTTTTTGGAGTCAGAGTCTCACTCTGTTGCCCAGGCTGGAGTGCAGTGGCACGTTCACAGCCACAGCAACCTCGACCTGCTGGGCTCAGGCTATCCTTCTGCCTCAGCCTTCCAGGTAGCTGGAATTACAGGTGAGCACTACCATGCCCAGCTTATTTTTTTGATTTATTGTAGAGATGAGGTCTCACCAAATTGCCCAGGCTCATCTCGGACCCCTGAACTCAGGCAATCCTCTCACCTAAGCCTTCCAAAGTGCTGGGATTACAGGCTTGAACCACCGTGCCTGGAATTTCCAACCAAGAAGAGATTTTGATATCATCTCCCAGCTGTCCTCAAGCTTCTGGCCCCAACATTCTAAAGGGTAGGCCATGAGCCTGATGGTAACGATGGACAGTTATCCCTTGAAACCCACCCCATTACCCCCATTCCAGTAAGTCAAAGTGATGGAGCTTTCTGCAGGGAACTGGAACACATGATGGAGTAGAAGATGAGAGTAGGCAACATGACTACAGTTGGAAAAAGTATACTCCAGAGATTCTGTGTTCCCCTTGAAGGAGACTTCTTTTCTCCCTTTGAGGATCAGTGAACCCAAAGACTCCTCAGTCTAGACTTGGAAAATTATAAAAACAAAGTAAACAAAGCTGTTTGAAATCAAGACTCCTAAAGTGTAAATCCCCAGATTCTGTTACTGTCCACAAGAGACCGCACCTCACCCCCTCCTCATCACATTCTTTTTGGCATGGAAAGTCATTGAGAGTCAGCTCTGTGCAAAGAGCGTTTCTTTGCCTAATATAAGAAACTAACACACAGATGATGAGTTTGTAAGAGTGCACTTATCCCATAACAGAAGAATGCATGTTTTGCTGAAACGAATCCACAATTGTGAGTATTCTCAGTGGTCCCTTTCTTTGGGCACATTACCAAGCTGAAAGAAATATATTTTTCTTGGTGAAGAGCCTAATATTAGTAGTGGAACATAACGCAATGTTGTAGATGTTGCACCCTCAATACCAGTTCCCCAAACCCTCCCAACCTTTGCCAAATATTACCGCCCCCTATGAAACCCAGTTCACCCTGTAAGGGGTTGTAGTTCTATTCCATCTTAAAGAGGGCACTTTATTTACTCTTAATTATTCTTGTCTGCCAATGCCATCAATCTGGTATTAAGCTGTGACCCAGGCATAAGTCAAGTTTATGTTATACGATATAGTACTAACAATAATAATAGTGGCAACAGCAAGAATTTCCACCTTGTAGCAATTTGTTAATGTAATCCAGTAACTGGAAGAATCATCACAAACTTAATGAAATCAGGAGTTTTCTTTTATATTCTAAGCAGGAAGAATATCAAAGCATACCTGACATGAGCAGCTATCATGTTCTGACATGATCTGTGCTATTACTTTTTATGCATAACATCATATACCTTATTACCTTAAACTAGTAATTAGCAACAAAGTAGTGGAGTGAATAATGTACTGACAATAAAGAGTTTTCAAGCTATCTGATTTCTAGTTTTAGTTCTTCTCTTCAATGGGGTAAGTGACCTTGAACGAGGTTATGTCTGAACCAGAAAAAAAGGAGGAAGGTATTAGGTGGAGATAGGAGTGGAGAGGGAGAGACTGGTGATTGGTAAGACTTTTATCACCTCAAAAACATCTATGATTTGAAATAGATCCACAAGCCTTAAAATATGCTTGGGGTGGGATTGTTTGCCTAGACAAGAGCAGTGATTAAAGAGAGTAATTAAGAAGTCTTGCTGAGAGTTATTTTATTCCACCTTGTAGCAATTTGTTAATGTAATCCAGTAACTGGAAGAATCATCACAAACTTAATGAAATCAGGAGTTTTCTTTTATATTCTAAGCAGGAAGAATATCAAAGCATAACTGACATTGACTTATTTGGACTCGTTTACATTGTTTCTGACACTGATGTTACAGGGTAAGAGTGAGCAAATGTTTTTCACAAAGGATGTTAATATAAAAACTTGCACTGGATCTTTTTAATGGTGTGTTTGCTAAGATACTGCTAATCAGAATTGGGTTAGGGTTAGGGTTAGGGTTAGGACTTAGTTAGGCATTCACTGTGTAGCTGTTGGGTCACAGGCATTTTGCCAATATTACATTATGGGCATATTTTAATGAAATGAAAGTGTAAGGAATGCTGAAGAAAATAGAGAAAAGATATCTGGAAAGTTTCTCAGTTTTTATAGAATGATCTGTTTTATATTTGACGATGCTCTTTAGTGGTTTCTTGCTCAATATTCTAAATTTAGAATGTCTATTTCTCATCCTGTGTCTTCTGTCTCCTTACCAAGAAGACTGAGGTCATTTGAGTGGCCTTCAACCTTGGACAGCAGTGTAGACCATTCTGACTGCTATAATAAAATACCATAGACTGAGTGGCTTAAACATCAGACATTCATTTCTCATAGTTCTGGATGCTGGAGAGCCCAAGTTTAAGGTGCCAGCAGATCTGATGTCTGGTGAGAGTCCACTTCCTGGTTCACAGACCGCACCTTCTGTGTGTGTCCTCACATGGTGGAAGAGGTGAGAGAACTCTCTAGGTCCTCCTCAATAAGGGCACAAAACCCCTTCATGAGTATTCCACCCTTGTAACCTAATGACCCCTCAAAGCCCCCCCTTTTGTTACCCTCATATTGGGGATTAGGCTTCAGTATATGGATTTTGGAGGACACAAACATTCAGTCCATAACAAGAGTTTCTGAGAATGTGCTTGTGAAAGTGAAAGTGATGAAGATAAGGTGGGAAAAGGGCACTGGGGGTTTCTTGCTCAAGCCAGCAAGAAAGACACTTGAAGAGTCTTTCCCACACTACTAGTGTTTCAGGGACCCTGCCTTTTACAGGTGGCCTGACCTCACAGAAAGGGAGGGGCTTTGGAGTTCAGACAGGCCTGGGCTTCCTCACTAAGCTAAGCTCCTAAAGCATCAACCTCTTCATCCTGCAGTTGATTGAGTAGTATCCACTCATGAAATCAGTGTGGTATTAAAACAGGTTGGAGTTCAAGTGCCTGACACCTCATAGGGATTCAATCTTCTATTGTGTTCTCTGCCCCCACCCCCACACCCTGCCAAGGCTTTGAGGCTTTGTGACTTCATGAAGAAGTCATAAAAGGCAGAGTTGGCCCTGCATGGCGTGGGGCTGGGGTAATAGGCATAATAGTTAAGGTTGATTGAGCACTTAGTATTGTCAGGTGCTAGTTAATTCACTTAATCTTCCCAACATCTCTATAAGTAGAACCTATTTTATTATGTCCATTTTAAAGATAAGAAAATTGAGGTGTAAGTAAGTGATTTACCACAAGTCACATGATAGAAGTGGCAAAACCAGAATCTGAACTCTAATCTAACTCTGAGTATTTGATAGCACAACAGAGTGACAACAGTTCATGTTAATTTATTGTCTATTTTAATAACTAAAAGAGTGGATTTGGGATGTTCCGAATACAAGAACATGATAAATGCTTAAGGTGATGGAGGCTCTAATTACCTGGATGTGTTTATTACACATTTTATGTGTTTGCTAGGGATTGCATGTAGTATTTACCTATTCCAAAGAAGTTACCAAGGGGTCCAGCGGGGAAAGAAATCATTTTATCAGAACTGATGGGAGGCACCAGGAAGGCACTGATAACGAAGGTCAGTGAAGGATCTGTAAGAATCCATGCCTCAGGACAGTATTGCAAGCATTTTATAATCAAGCAAGCTAATTGTTCGAATTGCTATACAGTGTTTATAATTACATTGATTAAGAGTGAGCCTACATTGTTTTCAGCTTGCTCGATCACCTGTACTGATCACCTGTACCCCATGACGCCTTACGAGAATACGCATATCCTTCAGAGAACAGCCTAAGCCAGAGGCTGCTTCCTGAGGAAAGGGGCGGAAAGAAGCCAGGTATAGGGGGAAGCAGTCTATATCTGGACAGTATCCCACAATATGCCTGTATCAAAATACCACATGCACCCCATAAATATATATGCCTACTATAGACCCATAAAAATAAATAAAAACTTAAAAAATAAATCTACCTCTGAAGCCTGTGTTCTGCATCACCCCCTACCATGCTTTCCTGCCACAAGGAAATGTTGTGAGCTCTGTAGAAAAGCAGCAAAGACAAAGATTTAGAGGAATGGGACCCAGGGCCAAGCATGTGTTGACAAGGGGGACCTTGGCTTTAGAGAAAAAGCAACCTAATGAGTTCTCCAAACAAAGGACTTGAGGATGCATTTCCGTAAGCACATCCTGAAGCTCCACAGGAGAAAAAGTATATTTGACCTGAAGCTGAGGGAAAAGAAGGGTTCTCCACAGAGATCTGAGATGCTTGAAGGACTTGGTTTAAGCCCGAGGGCAGACACAGGTTGAAACAGTAAGACTGGCTCTTAAAGCCTCTGTGAGGTGATGCCTTCACAACTTACCTTGTTCGTGTACAATTTGTACTGTAGAGTCTCTTATCCATATGGTGTGTGGAGTGTCTCACACTTGGAGGGCAGTGAGGGAGGCTGTTGGGAGGAATATCAGCTCCACCAATCTGGGATCCATCCCCCTCGTGCTTTTCAAATTATGATGAAGAGAGGAATTACCTAAGGTGTTGATCTCCTTACCCCTTGGTCCCACCTGACTTGGGAATCCAGAATTTTCAGGGCTAGGGCCTGGGAACTGGCATTTTAACAAGTTCTTCAGGTGTACGAGAAATCACATTTGTACACTTCATATCACATTACCCTTTATATTGCATTACCGTGGGCAGATGGTGCCACCATTGGTCTCCTGTTGAGGGAATGGATGGAATTATAGAGTTTTTATAGGCAGTTTCTTCCTGTTTTTGTTTAATCATTAAATAAATGCAGTTATTAAGCATCTATTCTCTCTGTTTTTACCAAAGTAAACAAAGAACCAATTGGGTCTCTATTCAGATATTGCTCAGCTACTTACTAGGAGTGATGGGCATTGGGTAAATTACTTAGCCTCTCTGTGCATGAGTATCCTTGTCTCTCAATTTAGTATGATAATTAGTACCCACCTCGTGCGGGTGGCAGAAACTATGTGAGCCTCAATAAAATAAATAAAATACCCACCTTTCAACTTGTCTGCATATGTTAGCCTTCGCTCCACATGTATCCTCCCTTTCCCCTCAATTCTAAGAAGAAATGAGAAATGGTCTAGGTCTAATAGGAATGCTTCCAACTCTGTTGACTTTGTATCTCTTCAGCATTGTTTTAAGTCTAATGTCAAGCTGATTTGTGCTTTCCAAACTTTGGTTGCATAAGAATCACTGGGGATGGGGACCAGAGGGGAAGTTTGAAAAATGCTTACTGCTTGGGCTGTGTTCCCAAATTTAGGAAGACAAACCATCTAGAACTGGAATCTGGGATGGCATTTTAACAGCTTCTCTGGGTGATCTAAAATCATCACACTTTGAGAAATCCCGAGTTAAATGCTTTGTAAGATACAAAGAAGCAGCATTATAAACCCTGGTTTTAATAAATTCAGGGATAATTGAGATGAGTTCTTTACACATGGAAGTATTATATTCTCGTCAATGA
Source organism: Tarsius wallacei (assembly GCA_963574415.1). Classification (NCBI taxonomy): domain Eukaryota; kingdom Metazoa; phylum Chordata; class Mammalia; order Primates; family Tarsiidae; genus Tarsius; species Tarsius wallacei. The sequence continues at coordinate 7,036 of CAUYQG010111446.1, read as the reverse complement.
AATGAGATAAGATGTGTGAAGGAACTCGGGTTGAAAATCATAAACGAATATAAAAACATAAGGGAGTGCCCACCACATGAGGTAAGTAAGGAGTGAAAGGTTGAGAGGAGAGCCCAAAGAGTAGCACAGGTTCTGAGAAGGCTTCCTGGAGGAAGCAGTAGTGTGAATCAGCTGCAAAGCTTATTGGAGAGAGAGGAGGGAATTCCAAGGGTCTTAGCAGTGGCTGTGAGATGGGTGTGAACTAGAGGCCTTGGGGGAATGACGAACTTCTTGACCAGACATGGGTCAACTTTGAGAAGCAGGAAAAAAGAGGGTGGGACTGGATCACTGAAGGTCAGACAGAGAAGGAAAGCCCACTAGTACTCATGAAAACTGGTTCACCTACGTGCTTCTGTCTCTCTGTGTTGCCGATCTCAGCATACACTGGACTCATGCTCGGACGCCAGTTGGTGAAGTTTCTCTGGACACATGACCAGTGTTGTCCCCCTCATGTTGATAACACTGGCATAAGAACTTGGTATGAGAAGTACCAGTGTTTTCAGTTTACCATGATGGGGTCCAAGACCCTCTCTGAGCACCAATATCTCACACACTTTGCAATAATTCTGTGATCCACCTAGCACTCATTCTCTTTATGTATATTTTACCTTCTATTTAGAGTTTTTCCAGAGTCATTTAGGAAACAGTGAAAAGAGATGTGAATCTCTTAGTTGAAGGGAGCTGGTAAAATGCAGTAAAATCCCCAATCAGCTCAATTTCTCATTTGGGAGAGCTTTATTTTTCAATGCCCAAGTTAGAGAGTGGTCATCCAAACTTTAACAACTTGAAACTTTAAAGACTTGGCTGGAGGGTGGATAGGGAGATTTTTCCATTGTTAGCAAGCTTTTAAGAAGTGGCAAAAAGTTTGTATCAAATAATACTCTAGCATCCTGTCTCCATAGTAGACATGAATATGCCATAAATTATCTAGACATTTCCCCAACATGGATATTTAAAATTTTACCAGCTTTGCACTATTACTGTCCATGGCCAATAAACGTTCTTAAACTTTGAAGCTGATATTTATGACTGCCTATAAGATTGATTTCACTGTCATTAAGAACCATCATGCTATTTAGAGTTTGTACAGGTTTATTGAATGCTAAGTTTGCCTTGGGATGTCAATATTTTATACTTTTATTCTGCCTTTGCTTATAAGATCTCCATTAATCTAGTAACCCAAAAGTGACTTTTGTCCATGGGTTTTCTATTTAATGTTTTGCACAGAACAGTTTTGGTTTTCATTGTTGTTGTTGTTTTACCAGAAATCACTTTCCTATTGTATATTGTCAAAGAAAAAAAAACAGTAAAATAGAGGCTAAAGACTTTATTCAACTGATATATATATATAAAGAAACCCCTTAACTTTAGCTAGTTCCCTAAGCTGAAGTAGGAATGGAGTTTTTCTTCTTTTTTTTTTTTTTTTTTAGAGACAAGGTCTCACCATGTTGTTAAAGCTGGTCTCGAACGCCTGAGCTCAGGCAATCCTCTTGCCTCCGTCTCCCAAAGTGCTGGGATTACAGTTGTGAGCTACCGCACCCAGGATTGCCGTTTTTATAGAGCAGAGTGAAGAGCGGGGTACATGTCTATGGTCCTGTCCAGGGTTGCAGTTGTCTTTATCTATAACTGCTGCCAGACCTGGAGTTGAAATGGTAAAAGATGATGCCAGATTCACACGCCCTTTTTAAGAGATAGTTGGTGCAATTCCATCTGACAGAAAGTTGCTGACTTTGGTAACTGGGAACGCATGGTGATTGCATGACTAAAGACAAAAGGCACTGCATGTCAGCATTGTGCTCCAGTTAGCAAAATAGTTTTCCATCGAGATACAGACAAACAATTCTGAAACCACTACAACATGGGGCAAGACTAATGAGTGAGTGGATAGCAGATGAGGCTCTGGAGTTCTCCCTACTTGACGGGGAAGTTACAAATAATCAAGAAGGAAATATTAGAACAACGTGAGAACAGATTAGAGTTGGAGTCCTAAGTATGGACACATGGCTACTTTATTATAAAAATAGACGGTGCCACACAGAAATATGAATATTTATAGTTGTGTGTACGTGCACACATATTGAACCACAAAATAAGACAGTATTGAAGTCAAACCCAAGGTATAAAAGGCATACTATGAGTCAACAGTGATAGAAATAAATGATTGACTACATAAATAAATGAGGTAAGAGACCATTCTGTCCCATATGGAAGAGCTCCAAGTAATTCACACCTTTCCATCCCTTGGGTGTGGGCTATGCAGATTGACTTCCTTCCAAAATATACAGCATGGAAAGGGGGGAAGGAGCAACTTTACAGTGGAGGAAACTGATCAAGAGTGATCCAACTTAACGTCATCAGTGCTAAGTCATATTGATAGCATGTATCCTTAATATGATGAGATGAGAATGTCACTGTGAGAACCTCTGTGGTCTTCCCCCAAGTCCTTAACTCCTGTGTAACCATAAGAAAACCCAACAAACTCAAATTAAGGGCCATTCTACAGATTGCCTGATCAGTACTCAAAACTGTCAAGATCATCAAAAATAAGAAAATCTGAGAAGATGTAACAGCCTAGAGGAGCCTATAGAGACATGATGATGACATGCAATGGAGTATTCTAGATGGGATTCAAGAATGTATAAAGGACATTAGGTAAAAACAAAGACTATCTGAATGAAGTATGACCTTTACTTAGATAATTTGTCAGTACTGGTTTGTTAGTTGTGACAAATGTACCATACTAAATGTAAATGTCAATAATAAGGGACACAGGGTAGAGGGAATTATCCATAAAATACTTTCAACGTTTCTGTGAATTTAAAATTATTTTAAAATTTAAAAAATATTTAAAATATGTCTTGGAGCTTGTTGTATGTCAAACATAGATATAGATATAGATATAGATATAGATAGATGTTCTTTCTTATTTTTAATGGCTGCATAGTATTCCATAGTATACATGGTTATACCATAAATTATCTGGACATTTCCCCAACATGGATATTTAAAATTTTACCAGCTTTGCAGTACTACCATCCCTGACCAATAAGCCTGCTTAAATGAATATGTATGCATATGTGCAATAATTTGTCTATCTAAATAAAACATTAAACCTAGAGAAGTTTTCAAATGTTTCAGCAGAGAAAGCTACAGATGGGGGGCCAAGGTCTGACAATATTGAGGTCATAAGGTCTTCATGTCACCTTTATATTGCCTTTACTTTAAATACAATTTTTCCCACAAAGTGTTGAGCCATGTACCTTTCTATTCCTGAAAATTATTTCCTGGTTCTGGATTCCTAGAGTAGTTTGTGGTTTGTTTATGCAATAAAATATCCATAAATTAAAATGAACTATATTATATAAGTGCATAAAAACATACACATGGGTAACCCCCTCGAGTCCTCTCCCACTATGGGAGCTTTTCTGTTCTCTCAATAAATCCTGCTTTCTAAAAAACAAAAACAACAAAAACATACACATAAGGTTAAATTTCAGTGCATATGTATGTAGAAACAGTGAGTTAAATATTCACGGGAATGATACACTCTAACCTCAGGATAATGTTGGAGGCGGAAGAGGAGGAGCAAAAGAAAAATGGGCAAGGCTTTATCTCTGCCAAAAAGTTCATATTTCTTCCTCTTAAGTGTGCTTTTCTTACACGGCAGAAGGCTAATGTCTATTTCCTCTCAGAAGTGAGTGTCTCTGTGTATGTTTTACAAATCCTATTGTTATAAACAAATTTAAAAATTGAAAAGTGGCTTAGTTATGTGGTTCAGTTCAATCTCCAGCATAGTTGACAGATTACTGTGGGATTTTTTTTTTTCCCTGAAACACTTCAAAGATAGGCTGTATCTTGCCTGTATCTGCACCTGTTGATTGCACCTAAATTTATTCCCACTCCATTTTTTTTCTCCACACACTTTGTTCTTTCGGAATTGGGGTTATTTCGATTTACACAAGACCAGATAAGAGCATGAAAACTAACTCAAGGAAAAAAATCATTTCCTCAAGTATTCACTAAAACAATGCACAGCTCTGATTATTCTCCTTATTTCCACATTATCTAGATAATAGACTTAATAGGTGACACTTTAGGATCCTTAACAGCACGTGTGAGAGAAAATTCAGGTTTATGTGTTGTGCTCCCATAAATATTTTCATCATTGAGTAGACAATTTACATTCACCATAGTTATGAAGCAAATAAAAGCTGCAGTTTTGGTTAAAAGAAAGTAATTCAAAGTCACACATACAATAGAAAGAAATCCTACCTTCTCAAAATTAAATAATGTGCAAGCTCATATTAATTAATTCAATAAATATGTTAAGACATAATTAATAGTCTTTTCTGTCTAAAAAAGAGAAAGATATTTCAGAGGGCTAGTGTAATTCTCACAACCCCTCTCCCTAATAGTACCTTATAATGGAATTGATGCTCTTAGTAATGGCTCCAATGTCATAAAATATCCTACATACCTTTCTGAAGGATGAAAAAAGTTATAGAGTATTCTAATAATCTTAAGATATATTCTACTTAAGTGGCCTCTGTAACATCTAAGAAGTTTACAGATTTCAGTCTAGCTAAGGTTCAAGTTTGTTGAGTCACTGTTTTATTTAGGTTAGCTGTAAATGTTAATTTCCAAATTTAATATATGAAAGCTAGTTTAATCCAAAGTATCAGGATTCTATTTTTTTTGGGGGGGGGGCTGTCTCTTGGCTTGTACTCCCTTCTAGAGACTCAGGAAGTAGATGGTCACTAGCAGCTTCGTGCACCCCAATCTATGCACACTTAATACACAATTAAAAAAAGAGGAATATTAATAATATCCAACAGGAAGTGTGCTGAGTTGGCTCCTGCTGTGATGTTCATTAGTCCACAGGTTCACTCATTCCTGACCCATGAGCATCAATTCCACGTGGCTCATTGGAGGCCAGCAGACACTGGCTGGGTTCCCTCCATAGTTTCAGACCTGGGACTTAGTAGGAAGGAGCCAGGATTTTGGTGCACCAGTATTTCTTACTAGGAAGCTTCTCCAACTAGCCGTCAGGCACCCTTAAGGCACAATCGGAAGCTTTTTTGTGTGTTTACTAGAAGATATTTTTAAGCATTCATTGCCCCCTCCTGAAAAGAGAATTTTAGTTGCCATCATTGGTTACACTGCTAATTTTAAGAATACCAGCTATATTGGGGGGGTGGGATTTTGACTGTTTATTTTCAGTGATGTAGCTGCAGAAAAAGGCGAGTCAGGAATGGGTAAGCCATTAGTGAGAGATGATTGACAACATTCTGACAGGGACTTCTGGATACTCTAAGTCACTGGAGTGACTAGTCCATGAATTGTTTGAAACAGGTTTTCAACAAATTAAATGCAGAAATTGAGAGAGAGAAAACACTTAAAACATATATAGCAGTATGGCATTTACTGTGACACTGAATGCATGATTATTGTTTTACTAATTATTTTTATTATATTTACAAATGTATCACTATGAAATGGATAGAAATTTCTTTATGGACCTTAAAGATAATTTGAGAAACATATTTTAAAAGGTGATAGAACTTGTTAGTAAATCTATTTTCGTTACAAAATGTGTAACTTTGATTTCACCTGACACAAACTTATACTAGCACTATTGCAGTTATAACAAATGACTTAAATCCCTTTTGGATTTACAAATCATATGAAAAGAGAGTAAAAAGAGAGAAGGAATTTTCCTGAAATTCTTTGGTAAGAATTCAAGAAAGATGGAAGTGTGGAAGGAGGTGAAAGAGGATGTATGTTCACCTGGGGAGTACTTGGACTGACAGCCAAGGAGAAGAACTGCACTGTGGGTAAAATCTCTGATGAAAAAGGTGGTGGTGGGAATATAGGATTCATACTTCCTTGTTCCAGCAGCCTGGAAAACTTTCAGGTTGTATCTGAAATGAGGTAAGAGGCAAGATATGACCATTCATTTTTACGTATGGGCTGTTTGAAAATTAGATATTTATTATTCATATTTGTATTGTGTTTATATATAGTAAACCTGTGATAAACATTTTCTTTTAAGCAGAACATCCTACTTCTAGTTAGGTAGGTAGTTAAGTAGATACCATTATGCAAGTATGTATGCATACTAGTAAGGCAGATGCTAAAAAGATATATGACGAGTACTAGACTAGCCCTCCTCCCATGATCAAAGAGAAAACTAGACAACATATATGAAACAACTGTTTTTAGGGAATCAGGACTGTAGGGTTATGATGCCTGAGAGAAGGGGAAAAAGCAGGATAAGCTCTATGATTATGCCAGCTTTCTACCTATCAGCATTTATTGCACTTTATATAGAAAAGGGAGTCCAAGCTGAGCGTGGTGGTCTTACTGAGCTGAAGAAACAGTTCAAAGTTTGGAGAGGATGAGGGGTCTGAAATGTGTGGCACAGAATAGAGAGGCGAAAGACAGAGAAAGAGCTTCAGAAACCCAGATGCTTTAGCTGAAATCTAAGCTGTGTATGCAAAGGGTGAGACTCCATAATGCCAGGCAAAACACAACTCCCAAGGGAAGAACAAATATTGAGGAACTGTAAACTCGGTAACCCTCAGGGCTCACACAGGGCTGAGAAAACATTTTAGTTCTGGCCGCAGTGAAGAGACCTTCTGCTCTCCTGGGGCTAAGCTAGTCGTACCCTAACGGCTACTCCAGACCACCATATCAAAATGCAAACAAGCCTACTAGGATAAGGCTGATATGGAAGTAACTAACTTCCTACCAAAACAGAACTCAACACTCTTTAAAGAAGGACAAAAACGTCTAGACATTCAATAATGTAAAAATGAGATCGTTTTAAGAAACATATTTTAAAAGGTGATAGAACTTTTTTTTTTTTTTTTTTTTTTTTTTTTGAGTTGGAGTCTCACTCTGTCGCCCAGACTGGAGTGCAGTGGCCGCTCCCGGCCACCGCAGCCTCGACCTGCTGGGCTCCAGCGATCCCTCCGCCTCAGCCTTCCAAGTAGCT
>CAUYQG010111441.1:0-41085 GCA_963574415.1 Tarsius wallacei | reverse complement strand
CTGACCTCCAGCCTGGGTGAAAGAGTGAGACTACAACTCAAAAAAAGAAAAGAAAAGAAAAAAAAAGTCCCTACTGAAAAGTCCTGTTAAACAGACAGCCCAGGAGGAATAAAGGGAACATTATTTTTATTTATTTATTTATTTTTTTGAGTTGGAGTCTCACTCTGTCGCGCAGACTGGAGTGCAGTGGCCGCTCCCGGCTACTGCAGCCTCGACCTGCTGGGCTCTGGTGATCCTTCCGCCTTAGCCTTCCGAGTAGCCGGAATTACAGTCACACGCTACCATGCCCGGCTGGTTTTTTGATTTATTGTAGAGATGAGGTCTCGCCAAGTTGCCCAGGTGGGTCTCGAACCCGCGGGTTCTGGCAATCCACTCACCTCAGCCTCCCAAAGCGTGGTATTACAGGCTGAGCCACCGAGCCCGGCCGTAAGGATTTACTATTCCTGCAGAAACTAGCTCAACCTTCCCCAGAACTAGTAGTTACAGCTTTTGAATAAACATGGAAATTGATCCTCCAGGTTTTGTTGTTGTTGTTGTCTTTTATTGACTTTATTTTATTTTTACTTAAAAAAAATTTTTTTTAAGAATCTGTTGAGAGGACAGAAAAACTCCAAGAGTGGGAGGGGACCCGAGAGCGTTGCCCTACTTTTTAAATTTTAAAGATATGGGGTATAATTCAGGGTTAGGTACATAAGTGGTCATCATACAGGTGAAATTTGGGCCTCCCATTGGTCCTCCCTTCACCTGGTTTGGGATCAGGTACCCTTGTTAGTATTAATTGCTCCCCCTTCCCTCTCTCCCCTGGCAGTGACCTGCTACTGCCAGTCCCTTTCATGTAGTATTATAATAAATGTTCAGGGTACACTTATGAGTGAGAACAGGACCCTGCAGATCTTAATGCTTGAAACTTACACTTGTCTTATTTGAGTTCCTTTCTCTGGAAACCATCTCTCAGACCTAGAATATCAAGGAATTGAATTCACCAGATCACCTCCTCCAGACAATGCGATGCCAGACCCTTCCTGTTAACCAACTCCTCTTCTTTACCCCTTCCTAATTCCTGTTTTCTACATTCCTGCCCTACTTTATAACAGGGGTCCCCAGCCTCCAGGTACAGGTATGGTCTATGGCCTGTTAGGAACTGGGCCGCATAGCAGGAGGTGAGTGGTGGGTGAGGAACGAAGCTTCATCTGTATTTATAGCCACTCCTCATAGCTTGCATTACTGCCTGAGCTCTGTCTCATGTCAGATTAGTGACAGCATTAAATTCTCATATATTACAATGTAATAATAATAGAAATAAGTGTACAATAAATGTAATGCACTTGAATCATCCTGAGACTAATACCCTCCATGGTGTTGGAAGCATTGTCTTCCATGAAACTGGTCCCTGATGCCAAAAAGGTTGGGGACCGCTGCTCTATAACCCCTGAATTCAAGAGATGGGGAGATGGATTTGAGAAGAAATTTCCTGTTCTCCTTGGCTGATATTAACCAATAAAAAGTCTTCCACCCTGGCTATACTCATCTCAGCAACTGACTTTCTGTGTGGTGAGCAACAGGACCCCAGCAGAGTCCTGTGTTCTGGCAACGCTGCTTCATTTCCCCTTCATTCTTTAGGCTTCAGATGTAGGAGTATGTGGGTATCAGCAGGTGATGGTTGGTGGACCAGGAATGGTTTCAAACTGTCTTTTATTTTATTTTTTTATTTTTGGAGCCAAGGTCTCACTCTGTCACCCAGACTGGAATGCAGTCGCAGAATCACAGCTCTGTGTAGCCTCTAACTCCTGGGCTAAAGTGATCCTCCTTCCTCAACCTCCCAAGTAGCTGGGACTAAAGACTTGAGCCACTATGTCCAGACTGTGTCTTTGAATGCCTTCAATCTAGAACTTTGTTTCTGATTTGCAGTTTTTCCTCTTTTGATAACATCAACTTATTAAACAGATATTTAAGGAGCACTGGGGATAGAGTACAAACAGCACAAAAAAGGCTCGTATCCTCATGGAGCTTGCATGCAGGATGAGATTTACATGCTCTGGTTCCCAGTTTTCTATAGGGATGCTAGAACTTATGACCTCAAATTAATTTTTTTCCAATTTATTTTTACTTTTTTATGATCTTTCAATAACTTTGGTAGCTTCAAATTAACTTTTAAAAGAGAGTCCTTCTTCATGGAATCAAGGGAGGTCGACTTTCTTTGAAATGTTTACAGCTTTATTGAGGTATAGTTGACATACAATAAACTGCAGTTTATTTTTATAAGTTATGTTTAAAGTATACAATTTGATAAGTGTTGTTATATGTATACACCCATAAATCCATTACACAAGATAATGAATATAACCATCACTCCCAAAAGCTCCCCCCCCCGGTCAATTTTTAATCCTACATCTTCCCTCTGCAACTGCTGAAGATTCTCAAAAATACAAACTAATCTAAGTAACGTTTGATCTAAAGAAATGAACACGACAACAACAAAAAGTGAGCTCAGGGCCTGATGAAGATTCAGGTGTTGGAGGGGAGCAGCTGGGATTGAGAACTAAATACCTGAGCCTAAGTTTAGTTTGAGGTGCCAACCAGTTTGAGCAGCAAAGCAGCAAGGAAAAAACGTGTGTCAGGAGAGTGGCTGTCCTCCTTAGGGATAAAAACCACAAGGTAGTTGGGTATGGGAATACCCAGTCTTTGGCCTGGGTGGGGTCTCATGGGAAGGATTATACTGAAGGCTTAAACTAAATAAGGGGATTATTCCTATTATTTATTAAAGCACTTTTTTGGTACGCTGATTATAGGCTTAACGTGTCTTGTCTTTGCTGCTAGCCTGTGAACTCCTGCAAGGTTTATATGTCCTCAGCACCTAACAACCCCTGATCAGCACTCAAATATTCATTGAACAACTGATTTATCACTTAGGTCCCAGCCAACTATAAAATGCAAGGAGTTTTTTCCAGCACCTAGTATGAGCACATTGTTCTAAAATAGATATTTTCATTTAACCTGGGACCTGCTTGGTTGAAATAGGGCGTCTGGAGGGTCCAAGGCTTTGGAGGAAGTATAATAGGTAGGTAGTTCAGAGAAGGGCGGAAAGATCCCTTTTGTGGGTAAGAAGACCTCCCCTCTGTTCACCTTAAGCTACATCGAAGTTGGAAAGTCTCCGGTGACGGTATGTGCACGTGTATTTGGGGTAGAGTTAGGTTTACTTTGGATTCTGCAGCCCAGGCTTTCCTCCAGGGAAGGGGAGGTCTCATTCCAAGGAGGGGACATCTTCATGCTGTCAAATTACTGGTCCACACTGTCTTATTAGCGACCTCCACCCAAAGCCCGTACATTAACGCGAGGGATCACAGAGGTAGTGAGAATGAGACCCAAGAATCTCGTCTCTCCCGATCCACTCACGCGAGGAGTTAATCCCTCCAGCGCCTGGTTCCGAGTCCCTCCCTCTTGCCTGTGGCTCCGCCCCCTCTTCCCCCTCGGCGGTCCAGGCGGACTGACCCTGGAGGGGGCGGCCCCAGTCCGAGCGAGGCCGGGCGGAGCTCCGGCCCGGGCGGAGCTGCGCTTGCAGCGTCCGGCTGCCAGACCAAACTCCAGCCGTGCAGACTGGGGAGCGGCGCCGACCCCCTCCCCCACCTCTCCAGCCCACCCTCTGAGCCTCTCGAACCCTCTCCCCGCTCCCCGCAACTGTGCTGGTAAGTGCTGCTCCCCGCACCAAACTTTTTTTGCTGCAGAGTTTGAGTCTTGCGATTCAGCCATGAGCTGCATTGTAGTTGGTGTGTGGGGGAAGAGAGGGTAGAGGATTGAGAATAGCCGTCTTGAACTGAACTGTTCACGACTCCATAGCCTCCCTTAAATGGATCAGAGCCCACCCATTTCCCGAGTCGGTAGAAGTCTTGATTTGAGTTGGTGAAACTTGTGGAGATGGAGATGAGGGCATTCGCTCCAACTTCGCTCCCCCTCCCCCATTTCGCCAAGATCTAGCAGTTCCCGATACTTTCCCTCCATCTTTCAAGTGTCTTTGCCTCCCTAAAAGCTCGTCCCCTCCCAGCTCTGGCGTGGCAAAGCCCCCCTCCCCCGGGCACCTCGGGCCCGCCTCCTCCCGATACCCTCCGGGACCCCGCGATCTCTGGGGCCGTCCTCTCCCTCCGGGGCTGTCCCGTCTTGCCCACCGGCCAAAGACGTGCAGCGGCTGGGGACGGCCGTGGAGGGAGGGGCTCCGGCGGGGGCCTGTCCGAAGCCAGGCGGGCGGGGCCGGGAAGGGGAGGTGTAGGGGGCCGGACGGGGCGGAGCAGGCGGCATTTGCGGCCGGCGCCGGGGTGGAGAGTTGTGCGCCGGTCCCTGGGCCTGAGCTCGGGCTCGGGCTCGGGCGCCTGCGATGTCTCAAGATGGCGGAGCTGGGCGAATTAAAGGTACCGGCCCCCTCCCCCATCCCCGTCTGCACGGAGCCCGGCGGTACGCCGAGTCCGGGAGGCGGCCGGGGCCGGGTGCGGAGGGCTGGGGTGGGCGCGGACGACGTGGCAGGGACGGGCCGCCGAGGACGGGAGCGAAGTGGCTGTGGGCGAGGAAGGGGCTGCGGCGGGGCCCGGGGGCGGGGCTGCGGGGCAGATGTAGGGGTGGGGCCGAGGGGGATTGCAGCTGTTGGGGGCCGAGGCGCAGGGGGCGGGGACGAGGGGCAGAAGTCGGGTTTAGGAGTCGGGACGGTTGTAGGGGTGGGGCTGGGGGAGAGCCGCTGTGGAGGCTGAGGGGCGAGTCGGTCGAGGCCCGGAGATGCGACAGTAGGGGGCGGATGGAGTGGGGCCGCGGGGGCAGATGGAGGGGAGGGTCCTGGGGAAATGCAGCTGAGAGCGCCGAGGCTTTGGGGCTGCTCTTGGGATCCCAGCCTTGGGAAGTACCAGTAGGCGGCTGAGATGTAGGGGGCGGGGCTGATACCCCGAGGGGTGGGGCAGAAGCATCCTGGAAGCTGAGGCGAAGGTCCTGCCTTAGTGAATCGTGGTCTTTGGACAGGGCAGAGGAGTGTGAAACCGGGACGGAAAGGGGGGAAGCAAAGTTGACGAAGTGAAGACAGGACAGAGGAGTTAAGGATGGGGAGAAAGGTAGAGGAGCGTTTTTCATTACATTTCTCAAAAGGGTCCAAGACAAAGCCTCCCATGAGGGGAAGTATTGGGGAGGGCTAGCAAGGCCTGCCTATGACGAGGACTCCTGGGGGGTCCCAGAAGGAAGTCCTTTAAGGAGAGAGTTCTCCCACTACCACACAGAGTTTTGAGGTAACCACATCTGAGGACCTCTCGTAGAACCTTAAACCACGGGGTTTGATCTGCCCTTTGAAATGGAGCCATGGTCCTGGGAAGGCTTGAGGTCTAGTCAAGGGCCCAGCTACCTTTAGAGGAGTTTGTGATTCTGTTCCCTGGCTCAGGGACCTTCCCCTCATTCTCTCAAGGCCTGTGTTTAGAGCTTTGGCCTCTCTTCTTCTGCCCCTACAGGAGGGTGTGTGTGAGTGGAATCACTTATTTTTTCTTTGTAGGAGAGAAACAAGACGATAGTTCCTAGCACAGGCAGGACACCTGGACTTAGTGGTTCACTGTTAACCCCTCCTACCCTCAAGTTTTGGTCCTGTTTTCCTCCCAGAAAAATAGGACTAAGGGGGCTTGGTTATGTAAATGATGCTTAGAAAGGATTTGGGGAAGTTGTGAGCATTGAACCCTGACCTGAAAACCCAGGCCATAAAAGCTCTGGAGGCTTGGGAAAATAGCTGAGGTGGATTGAGGTGGTTGGGCGGGGTGGGTTGAGGGAACAATCCTTCAGCCACCTGGCCCCTTTCTTCACTGGGGGCTGTCTAGCCTGAATCCTCTTTTCTCTCCCTCCTTCTCCCTGTCTCCTGCCCTCTTCCCAGGAGGCTGGGGTGGGTCTGAGAAAGAGCAGAAGAGGAGATAATCAGCTTAGAGGAGAGTATAGACTAGAGGCACGGATGGAGGTAGAGGGTTGTAGTGGACTTGGAGGTGTGCCTGAGGGTGACTTGTTATCTGCCATTCTCTGTCCCCATTAGGGCCAACTTCTAGGCATGGTGTTGCTCAGGTTCTTGGGGGGTGGTGGATAGTGAGGCTTACCTGATGGTTGCTGAGATGGGACAGAGATCTCCCTTTGGCCAGGTTGCTGCCTGGCAACAGTCTACTAGCCGCACAGCATCTTTCTGATCAGTGCTGGAGAGAGAGGCACTGCCCACCCAAGAGCTCAGCCCGTGTGCTTGGCAGGCAGGCCTGTGCAAGGTGAATTCTCAGGCTCCTCTGTTCTTCTGTGCAGCACATGGTGATGAGTTTCCGGGTGTCTGAGCTCCAGGTGCTTCTCGGCTTTGCTGGCCGTAACAAGAGTGGACGGAAGCACGAGCTCCTGGCCAAGGCCCTGCACCTCCTCAAGTCCAGCTGTGCCCCCAGCGTCCAGATGAAGATCAAAGAGCTTTATCGCCGTCGCTTTCCCCGGAAGACCCTGGGACCCTCTGATCTCTCCCTGCTCTCTCTGCCCCCTGGCACCTCTCCCGTAGGCTCCCCTGGCCCATTGGCCCCCATCCCCCCAGCCCTCTTGGCCCCTGGCACCCTGCTGGGCCCCAAGCGTGAGGTGGACATGCACCCCCCTCTGCCCCAGCCTGTGCACCCTGATGTCACCATGAAACCATTGCCCTTCTATGAAGTCTACGGGGAGCTCATCCGGCCCACTACCCTGGGTATGGCTCTCTGTGGTCCTGTGGTCTTCCTGGACTCCGTGCCTCTTCCCCAAGCCTCTCCTAGGCTTTAGTCCTGTGGGATCAGCAGCCTGGGATGGGGCAGCCTCTGTGGTGGCTTGTGCCTGGGCTTGGGAATAACTACCCTTCTGTGTCCTCAGCATCCACCTCCAGCCAGCGGTTTGAGGAGGCGCACTTTACCTTTGCCCTCACGCCCCAGCAGGTGCAGCAGATTCTCACATCCAGGTACATCTTTCAGTCCTCCTGCCTCGGCGCTGGTGGTTGCCTGTGTACTCTGCTCACTGACCCTCTTCTCTCTGCCCTGCTCATCTTCCTGTACCTGCTTATCTCTCGTTCTTTTGTATGTCCCTTTTCTATCCCCTGGACATCTTTTTGTCTCTGTTTGTCCTTGCCCTTTGGGGGCCATATGCTGACATCTCTCTCTCCCCCTCCCTTTTACAGAGAAGTTCTGCCAGGAGCCAAGTGCGATTATACCATACAGGTGCAGCTGAGGTAAGTCTTGATCCTCCCTGCCCTGGTGGCTTCCTCTTGGGGGTGGGAGTGAAGTACGGGTATGACAGATACTCCTAGGAGATATTCCTGTTCTGCCACTGTGCACCTCGGCCCTGGGACTCTTGTTAGATGTTAGGGCTACATATCCATGACTGATTTTCTGGGGTTCCCTGCCTCTCTGCCAGATTCCACTCAAGAAACTTCCTCCCACCCTTTCATTCTTTCTCGTTTCCCACCAGGTTCTGTCTCTGTGAGACCAGCTGTCCCCAGGAGGATTATTTCCCCCCCAACCTCTTTGTCAAGGTCAATGGGAAACTGTGCCCCCTGCCGGTAAATGCTTTTCCTTCTGGCAGTAATCCTTTCCCATCTCAGTTTATAAGTATTAACTACAAACTTGTTCTGAAAGAGACATGCCTAGTATAGTGCTTGACGTGTAATAAGTGTTCCATTTACTGACTGAATTGATGTCATCTAGAGGGTATTAAGATAGGGTTGGGTCGGACTCGGTGGCTCACCTTGTAATCCCAGCACTTTGGGAGGCCGAGGCGAGTGGATTGTCTGAGCCCACGGGTTCGAGACCAGCCCAGACAACTTGGCGAGACCTCATCTCTACAATAAATAAAATATTAGCTGGGCATGGTAGCGCACGCCTGTAGTTCCAGCTGCTTGGAAGGTTGAGGTGGAAGGATCGCCTGAGCCCAGCAGGTCGATGCTGGAATGGCCGTGAGCATGCCACTGCACTCCAGTCTGGGCGACAGAGTGCGACTTAACTCAAAAAGACAATAAAAAGATAGGATTGAATAAAGGTTCTGGAGAACCCAGAGAAGGGATGTTAGTTCAACCCAAAGTTTCAGGAAGGACTTCTTAGAAGTCATGACCTCAGGACTGAGGGTTGGAGGGAGTGAGACATCCTTATCCTCCTCCTGAGGGACTCAGTCGGTGGGTTCCTGTTTTCAGGGCCAACAGTTAAGCTTTTCTTTCTCCTCAGGAGTGAACCCCCGACACAGCCCTAGACAGTGCTCCAGTTTTGTGAGTCCCTGAATGGGTCTCCATCCCCTTGGTCAGTGAGTGAGTTGGCCTGCTGTCCCGGGAATGAGTGACCTGAGACAAGGTGTCTTTTGTTGTTAGAGCAGAGACCCTTCCCAGAGCCACCTCTCCACTCACCAGTTCCTCCTTTCCCAGGGTTACCTTCCCCCCACCAAGAATGGGGCTGAGCCCAAGAGGCCTAGCCGCCCCATCAACATCACACCCCTGGCTCGACTCTCGGCCACTGTTCCCAACACCATCGTGGTCAACTGGTCATCTGAGTTTGGACGGGTGAGCACAGCTAAAGCAGGGTGCAAGGGGTGAAGGGGAAATCATTCAGTGTCCTGGCTGGGAAACATCTTTCTCTTGATGGGTGTGTCTGCCTTGACTCTCTGTCTCTGGTCCTCATGGGACAAAAGTGGGTGGTGGTATGAGAAGCAGAGGCTAATTGTCTCCCCCTCACTTCCAAGTAGAATTACTCCTTGTCTGTGTATCTGGTGAGGCAGTTGACTGCAGGAACCCTTCTACAAAAACTCAGAGCAAAGGGTATCCGGAATCCAGACCACTCCCGGGCACTGAGTGAGTAATATCCTTCTCCTCTTCCCTGCCTTGATCTGAATCCGAATCTTTTGGTCCTTCAAGCTTCATAGTCAAACCGGTATCTCTTTTATGACAACTTATGTCCCCTCTCACATGAACCCTGGCCCTTCCCCCTATGCCCCTCACCAGTCTTTGTGGTTGAAGTTGGACCACTCCCAGTGAGTGACACCCTTCCATTCCCAGTCATAAATCTGTTTTGCATCTCACAGACCATAGCTCAAGCCCTGCTAGAATATGGGTTCTCTGGACTGGAAAGAGTCTGAGGGATCATCTAATCCAGTCCTCACATGACGTTTTAATTTCAAGGTCATTGCTAACATAGCCAAAGTGTCACCCAGCTGTGTTTAAGTATCTTTAGGGATGGGGAAGTCTCTCCTTTACACCCAGCCTTCATTACCCAGATCCCAGATCATCCCCATGTGATATCCCACTGGGCCACAAAGACTCCACCCAGCTGCCTCTCAGCCAGAGCTATCTGTCTCTGGCCTTACCAACTCCTGGGCTTCCTCTAGCCTTGCTGACCCCGTGGCTCTGGCCTCACTCTTGTTTCAGTAAAGGAGAAATTGACCGCTGACCCTGACAGTGAGGTGGCCACTACGAGTCTCCGGGTGTCACTCATGTGCCCGGTGGGTAAAAGGGGAGAAGGGAACAGGGAGGGGAGCTGGGTTAAGCCTCTGGACTTTGATGAGGGTTCTTAGAGATACCAGAGTGAGGTTTTCTGAGATGAAACCAGAGTGAACACTCTGACTGAGGATTCGCTTCTCCTCAGCTAGGGAAGATGCGCCTGACTGTCCCTTGTCGTGCCCTCACCTGCGCCCACCTGCAGAGCTTCGATGCTGCCCTTTATCTACAGATGAATGAGAAGAAGCCAACATGGACGTGTCCTGTATGTGACAAGAAGGCTCCCTATGAATCTCTTATCATTGATGGGTAGGGTCATTTTGTTTCCTCTTCCCTAGGGCATTCACTAGGACGCCTTTTAATGTATACAGCTTACTTTCCTGCACATGAGCTCTCACGCTATCCATCCACTTTACCAATACACACACACACACACACACACACACACGGCAACATGAAGAACTTGGTGTATACAAGGCATCATGCTGAGCACTCTGCATGTATTATTTCATTTAATCCTCATATTTATGGGCTGGGCATGGTGGCTCATGCCTGTAATCCCAGTGCTTTGAGAGGCCGAGGCAGGAGGATCCTTTGAGCCCAGCAGCTCCAGGCTGTAGTGAGCTATGATCGTGCCCCTGTACTCTAGCCTGGGTGACAGAGAGGCCCTGTCTCAAAAAAAAAAAAGTAACCTTATGATGGGTGAGTGACCCCCTTACCCGTAAGAAGAAGAAAAAAATCCTGTGAGATGGGTAGTATCATTACAGATGTGGAAACTGAGGCCTAGCGAGAGTGAGTCTTGCTCAAGGGTATATTATTTTTTTATTTTCATTTTTATTTTTTTTTGAGTTGGAGTCTCACTCTGTCGCCCAGACTGGAGTGCAGTGGCCACTCCCGGCCACCGTAGCCTTGACCTGCTGGGCTCCGGTGATCCTTCCGCCTCAGTCTTCCGAGTAGCTGGAACTACAGGCACGCGCTACCACGCCCGGCTAATTTTTGATTTTTTTATTGTAGAGATGAGGTCTCGCCAAGTTGCCCAGGCGGGTCTCGAACCCGCTGGCTCAGGCAATCCACTCACCTCAGTCTCCCAAAGTGCGAGATTACAGGCTGAGCCACCGAGCCCGGCTAAGGGTATATTATTAATAAGTGGCAGGATCAGTGTACTGAGCTGTTACATTACCCGTAACAACTACCGGACCTCCCAGTGAGCATGGCAGTGAGGTTCTTTTGAGGGCCTGGGTGTTCTGATAGCTACCCCATGTCCAGAGCCTGCATTATGCTTCTTGTTCCCAATGCCTTAAGACAAAATTTTTAAAAATGTATTTTTATTCTTTTTTTTTTTTTTGAGTTGGAGTCTCACTCTGTCACTCAGACTGGAGTGTACTGTCATGTTCATGGTCACTGCAGCCTCCATTTGCTGGGCTCAGGCGATCCTTCCGCCTCAGCCTTCCAAGTAGCTGGAACTACTGGTGCGAGCCACCATGCCTGGCTAATTTTTTGATTTATTGTAGAGACGAGGTCTCACCAAGTTGCCCAGGCAGGTCTTGAACCCACGGGCTCAGGCAATCCTCTCACCTCAACCTCCCAAAATACTGGGATTACAGTCTCGAGCCACTGCACCCGGCTATTTTTATTCTTTTTATTCATTAATTAATTTATTTTTTTGAGTTGGAGTTTTACTCCGTTGCCCAGGCAGGAGTGTAGTGGCACACTTAAGGCCACCCCAGCGTTGACCTGCTGGGCTTAGGCTATCTTTCTGACTCAGCCTTCTAAGTAGCTGGAACTACAGGTGTGCGCTACCACACCTGGTTAATTTTTTTGTTTATTGTAGAGATGAGGTCTTGCCAAGTTGCCCAGGCTGTGCTCGAACCTGTGGGCTCAGGCAGTCCTCTCACCTTGGCCTCTCAAAGGGCTGGGATTATAGACTTGAGCTACCGCACTTGGCCTCTCACCCAGGTTGGAGGACAGTGGCATAATCACTACTACTGCAGCCTTGACCTGCTGGGCTCAGGTGAACCTCCTGCCTCAGCCTTCCAAGTAGCTGGGACGACAGACGCACATTACCATGCCTGGCTAATTTTTTTATTTATTGTAAAAACAAGGTCTCACCATGTTACCCAGACTAGTCTTGAACCCTGGGCTCAGGCAGTACTCTTGCCTTGGCCTCCCAGAGTGCGGGGATTACAGGTGTGAGCCATTGCACCCAGCCCTCAGTGCCTTTTTGAGCTGGTTTATGGACTTCTGTGTCTGCTCCTTTTGTCTTGTTCCTTGTACTACATGCCACACGTGCTCAGATTGTGTTTATTTAAAACTTAGCACTCAGAGTTTGCTAAGCTCTTTTACATACATTGCGTTATTTGATTCCAACAACTCAGGCCCAACAAGGGTGGGTAATATTCCCGTTTTACAGATGAGGAAACAGAGGTATAGGAAAAGTGAGTCACAGAACTCTCCAGCTACTGTTCCAGCCATCTCCCCAGCCCTGTGACTTCCCATCTCTCCCCTCTAGTTTATTCATGGAGATTCTTAATTCCTGTTCGGATTGCGATGAGATCCAGTTCATGGAAGATGGATCCTGGTGTCCAATGAAACCCAAGAAGGAGGCATCTGAGGTTTGCCCCCCGCCAGGGTATGGGCTGGATGGTGAGTGACCCCCTGTTCCCGAGCTGAGCCAAATCCTGGATGGCCTCTTTTCTGAGACGTAGTCTTCTTACCATCCGCAGGCCTCCAGTACAGTCCAGTGCAAGAGGGAAATCCATCTGAGAATAAAAAGAAGATTGAAGTTATTGACTTGACAATAGAAAGCTCATCGGATGAGGAGGATCTGCCCCCGACCAAGAAGCACTGTTCTGTCACCTCAGCTGCCATCCCGACCCTACCTGGGAGCAAAGGGTATGAGAATATAGGCTGATACTAGCAGAGGCTCTCCTGCTTCTCAGAGAATACAGGAACCCCAAGGGGTTAATTTACCCCTTAAGCTATTTCTGACACACAGAGGGACAGGGGAAGAAGTCAGCGATGCTTTCTGATCCCTGGGCAAACCCTGGAGCCGGGAAAAGGTGGAGGAGATAGAGGGCACCTGTGGTTCGTTAGCGGCTGCCGCAACTCCTTTCTACTCACAGAGTCCTGACGTCTGGTCACCAGCCATCCTCGGTGCTACGGAGCCCTGCTGTGGGCACGCTGGGTGGGGATTTCCTGTCCAGTCTCCCACTTCATGAGTACCCACCTGCCTTCCCACTGGGGGCTGACATCCAAGGTATGACGCCGATTACAAGGTGGTCCCTGCACTGCCACACCCTCCCCAGAACCATATCAGAACCCCTGCCCATTTTCAAAGTCGCCTGGTTCTCCTGCAAGGGGCCAAAGTCTGGGAAACTTCTTTGTCTTTGGTGGTAAAAGGGTCAGAAAGGAAGTTGATTTGGACTTTTCTTTCCCTACCAGGTTTAGATTTATTTTCTTTCCTTCAGACCGAGAGTCAGGTAAGTGGTTCCTTCTTCAGAAGATCTCAGATCTCTGAGGCTTCCTTTCTAAAGGGCACTGATGGGACCCCTCCCTCTTAGGTTTCTTAGGGTATAAATCTGCTTTTCTGTGAGGAGTAAGGGGATGTGGGCAGCATACTTCCCTCCTCAGCCCCACTGGTACTTCCTTGGTTCCCACTTGGACTTTCTTAGATCCCATTACTGTTTTGTCCCCAGAGCTTTTTGTGTAGTTCTGCCCCTGCCTACTCACCCACACACGTACCCAGGTATGCTGAGAGCACCATCCTGCCCCAACTGGACATTCCACACATTTCACACACCCACAAAGCCAAGAAACCTAGTAAGCCAGGGTGGGGGGCTCTCTCAAGGTGGGGGAAGGGGTAGAGAGTGGGGAAGAGAGAGAGGCTCTTCTTCTCAGAGAATACAGGGGACCCAAGGGATTAATTTACCCATAAGCTGTTTCTGGGACGAGTGACTGGGAGGTGGTGGTCAGTCAGGATGAGATCTTAAATTATGCCCTTGATTCCTCTCAGCATTATGGCCCCTCTGTCATCACCTCGCTAGATGAACAGGATGCTCTTGGCCACTTCTTCCAGTACCGGGGGACTCCATCCCACTTTCTGGGCCCACTGGCCCCCACATTGGGGAGCTCCCACCGCAGCTCCACTCCAGCGCCCCCTCCTGGCCGTGTCAGCAGCATTGTGGCCCCTGGGGGGGCCTTGAGGGAGGGGCATGGAGGACCTCTGCCCTCGGGTCCCTCTTTGGCTGGCTGTCGGTCAGACATCATTTCCCTGGACTGAGTTCCTTGGATTATGGACCCTTCACTGCTCCCCAACACAGAGCAAGTGTGCTGTGGAGTCCTGATCCCTGGCTACCCTGACCCCACGGGGGGCTTAGGCCAAAGGCCAGATAGACCTTCACGGATGCCTACTATCGGCCTCATCTCTGCCTGACAAGGCCGGCACCCAAAGGGTTAATATTTAACCTCTTTTTAAGGACACTGGGGTCTATTTTTGGAAATGTTCTTTGGACAGTGGCACATTCCTTTGGGTATGTTAACCTAGGCAATGGGATGGGAGGTGAGCTGGGAGAAGGGCTGAATCCTTAGCCTTGACTATTTCTAAGCCTCTTGGGGAAGGGGCCTTTCTCTTGTCCCCGAGGTGCCCTCTCTTCCCATCCCAAACCCATGGCTCTGTTTCTTCCCCACATCCATTGTCTCTTCATGTCCATTCCGTTCCCATTGACCACACAGACAGGTGGAGAAACTAAGACAGTTTCAGAGATGGACAGAGAACTTTATTTTGGGTTGTGGGTTTTTTGTACATAAACAAGAAAAACCAAAATACTCCAAAGATGACTCCTCCTGCCTCCTACTTCCAGTGTGACTGAGGAGGAGATAAGGCCTTAGCCATGATCCCCAGAGGTTTGGAAGCAGGGCCTGGCCTATTGCCTGGGTCTCTATTTATATATTTAAGTTCACAATGTTTCTTATGCCAACCAGCCTGGGGCCTAAGTTTCCAGAGACCTTGGCCCTGTGGTTAGACCTGGCTCATTCTGCACCTTTCTGGGGAGGTGGGAGGACCCTTGTGCCCTCCTTCTTAACCTCTATTTTCAGGCTCTTCCAGGGCCTAGGACTTATGTTGTAATTTTGCTTTTTATTCCCAAAGTTGTAGCAAAGTTCTCATAATAAAGGTTGTGAATGTTCTGTGAGTGTCCCAGGTGGGCTAGGGAGGTGATTATATGCTTCACTTTGCAGATCCCTGGTTTGGGGAAGGGGGTCTGTGTTCTGTTCCCTTTGCTGGGTCCATGTGAGCTTCACCTTTACATGTGGGGTGTTACACTGAGGATTTACAAAAGCAGTTGTTTCTTCTTCTTTCCTCTCCCCCATGCCCCTA
This sequence comes from Tarsius wallacei, assembly GCA_963574415.1. NCBI lineage: Eukaryota > Metazoa > Chordata > Mammalia > Primates > Tarsiidae > Tarsius > Tarsius wallacei. The sequence goes on along the minus strand of CAUYQG010111441.1, from coordinate 26,248 downwards.
AAAACACTAGACCGTTCCAGTCCAATGCTGTGGAGCTCTCAGGTCCTTCCTCACCTTCACTTGCCCAGATGCTGCAGCCAGAGCCTGAGGGCAAACTTGGTTCCAGTGCTGACCCTCTCTTTGTCCTCTGCTGTTGCTGGGGTCGTTTGTAGCAATGTGGACATGGGCAGGACCAGAGGTTGGGCTCTTCCATCCTCTACTTCCACTGCACTGATGATGACAACTCCTGTAAGGGCTGTGCTTTGTAGTTTACAGAGAACTTCCATGTGTATTAGGTCATCTAATCCTCCCAAGGACCGCAGGAGGTGGGTGGGTGTTAACCTCATTTTACAGAAAGGAAACAGTTTCAAGGAGGTTAAATGATTCATCCCATGGGAGAGCTGAGACTCAAGCCTTCAATGCTAGCTAGCCTGTCAGAGCAGGAATTCTTGGAGTCTAATGGTCAGTTGTCTTTGATCTTGTGTTCTCTATCAACTGACCAAGTCTCCCTTAATGTCCCCACAATGCAAAATGACATCCTGGGGAGTAGGAGCTGAATCTCTTCAAGTGTCTGTGTTGGTGGGTTGGAGGCTCAGGGAGAAGCTCATACTTACAGGATGGAGGGTGGTAGGTCCTGGGGGAGAAGTCTGGGTGTCTCTGTCCCATCCTCTGTGGCAGCCACTGCAGCCGCTACATCTGGTCCCAGCCACATGAGGGCGCTCACCTCACTTGGGTTTGGTTGGATCCGGGCCTGGGGTCAGACATGTTGACTCCTCAGTGCTCGCCTGTCTCTGGGAGGCCTCTTCCTGATCACAGCCTATGCCCAGATGGCATGGAGAGGGGTAGGGACAAGGGGCACGGCTGTTGGATGTTCTTGGTTATCTCTGATCCTCCTCCCCCCATCACAGAACCAGATTGCTTGGGCTCCCCCAAGCCCCATTTCCTTCCCTCAAATGTCAGCCCTACCTGTAGCTGCTGCTGTGTTTCCTGGGAGATGACAAGTAGGTACAGAACAATGTGATGGTATCTGGGGAGACCCCAGCTCAGCCTAGGAGGGTAGGCAGACTGAGAAGAAAACAGTAACAGTGGTGACTTCCTGCCTCATCAGACTTTGTCAGTAAAACTTTAGGGTGAAACAATGCTGGCTAAAGCTGAGGACAGATGGTAGAGAAGGTGCAGCAGGGACACAGGTGAGGGGTGTGGGTTTGGGGGTTTCAAGCCACATATAAGCCACTGTTTGCCCTGTGGCCAAGGCAGATAGGGGCTGATTGATGGAGTTGGTGGGGTTGTTGAGGTCTCCTGGTTAAATAGGGAGGGCCTTCTCCCAGGCCCTTGGCTCACCTCCCATAACCCCAGAGGGGCCCAAGAGAACTGGCCCTGGGGCAGCTGTAGTCCACTCTCCTCCCAGAGCTCTCGAAGCCCTCCTTCCAGCAGCTTGGGAGTCAGAGCAAGCGTGTTAGAGTGGCCAGTGCCAGAAGACTCCAAGTCCTTATGTTTCCTCCTCCCTTAGCTCACACCCAAGGTAGCCCCGGGCATGGGTCTTTTGGCTCAGGGTTGGGTGCAGGTTGGGTCAGATGACTGGTTACCTCCTCGTCAAGTTCCACATGCCCACCTGCAACAACAGTGGGATCAATAGGTGAATGGTGGTGGTGTTGACCAGGGCCCCATTCACGGTTGGCACTCTTCCCCTCCTGGGGACAGACATGGAGCTGCAGCACCCGGTGGTTGTGAACACGCCGCATCTCTGGGCCCACTTGTCTATCCTGAGACTCGGAATAGCAAGCAGTGTGGGAGGAAGGGCAAGTTTCTTTCCTGGACTTGGGACTTCGCCCCAGGACGCTCACCTGGGGGTACCCAGAGGTTGGGGGAAACGGTGAGGGTGCGCGTCCTTCGAGTCAACAAGACAGTCTGGTCGCTGGACTGCAGGATGATGGCCACACCCAGATCCACACCTCGGTCCGTGGGCAGCTCGCTTCCGGGGGCCCTGGGCGGCTGGTCCAGGGCCGCAAAAGGGCAGAAAGGGGGTCGCTGGCGGGAGGGAGCCACTCGGGTTACGTCTTCAGAAGCGGGGTAGGAGCGGGTGGGCGATGCTTTCGCCAGTTGGGCGGCACTGCGCAGCGGGGGAGGGGCCGCGTCGGGGCGATGGGCCGGCCCCTGGCCTTTCCCGCCAGCTCCCGCCCGACCCCAGTGCCTGTCTCGGGCCCTTCGCGTCCCCCCGCGGCCCCCGCCTCCCGACCTGGAGCGGAAGCCTAGCCGAGGCGCCTGGGAATGGCCTGTTCGGGAGAACGAGCTGTCCCCGCTGTAAACTGCAGTGCGTGGGCCACGGCCCGAGCGCCGGCCCGGCGCCCAGGAGGCCACACACGCTCCGCGCGAAGCTCGCCGGCTCCGGACGCCCGGACAGGAGCAGCAGCACCCGCGCCGCGGCCATGACGCGGCTCTGGCGCCGCCGCGGCCCGCCGGGCGCCCTCTGGTGGCCCAGCGGCGCGGTCTTCGCCTTGGAAGGAAGCCGGCTCTCCGGACGTCCCAGGGAAACAGGCACCGTGCCTGCGGGTGGCCCGGGGTGTTACGTTAATAACCCGGGAAGAACACCTCTCAGTCCTCTGCGCTCTCCCGTCTTCTCTGTCTAGGACGACGACCCTCAGGCCGAATGATCTCTGGGCTGACAGGGCACCTCCCACCAGCCCTCGGCTGAGCTATACATGCACCCCTTCACAGCAACTCTGCACGCCTGTTGCAGCAGTGTCACCTCGAGTTAGTTACATGCCTCCAGAAACATTTTTGACACCACCTTCCTTTCATTTCACCCAAATTACAACCAAGTGCCACAGATTCTACCTCCTTAAATCCATGTCTTGGCCGGGCTCGGTGGCTCAGCCTGTAATCCCAGCACTTTGGGAGGCCGAAGCGAGTGGATTGCCTGAGTCCGCGGGTTCGAGACCCACCCGGTCAACTTGGCGAGACCTCGTCTCTACAATAAATCAAAAATTAGCTGCGCGTGGTAGTGCGCCTGTAGTTCCGGCTACTTGGAGGCTGAGGTGGAAGGATTGCTGGAGTCCAGCAGGTCGACACTGGGGTGGCCCTAAGTGTGCCACTGCACTCCAGCCTAAGCGACGGAATGAGACTCCAACTCAAAAAGGAAAGAAAAAAAAAATTCGTGCCTTACTCTTCATCTCCACAGCTTCCTCCAGATTCTGCCTGAAATATTGCAAGTCTCCAAATAGACCTGCGACTCCCCCCGCCCCCTTCATTCTCTACAGTGCGGCCAGCTGATGTTTCTAAAACACAAGTCTGAAGATATTGCTCACCGTTGCTCTCTCAGGATAAGACAAACTCCTTAGCACAGTGCGGCCAGAACCCACCAGTCCTTGTCCCTCCGTTTCTTTTCTTTTTTTTTTTTTGAGTTGGCGTCTCACTCCGTCGCCCAGACTGGAAGCGCAGTGGCCGCTCCCGGCCATCGCAGCCTCGAGCTGCTGGGCTCCGGCGATCCTTCCGCCTCAGCCTTCCAAGAAGCTGGAACTACAGGCGGGCGCTACCACACCTGGCTGATTGTTTGATTTATTGTAGAGATGAGGTCTCGCTAAGTTGCCCAGGCGGGTCTCGAACCCGTGGGCTCAAGCAATCCACTCACCTCGGCCTCCCAAAGCGCGGGATTATAGGCTGAGCCACCGAGCCCGGCTCCTCCCTGTTTCTGCAGCCTCAATTCTTGATGCGACCCATGTTGTTTTCTAGTCGCATCTTATCTGTAGTTTCCCCAAGAAAGTCTGCTCCCTTCTGGGACTCTTTTCCCCTATTACCTGGAAAAGCTTCGTTTTAAAAAATATTGCTATTTTTTTGTATATTGATACATATTACATGTACAAATTTTCAGGGTACTGTGACAACTGAGATTCATATAATTAAATCAGGGTAATTGGGATATCCACCACCTTAAATACTTTTTGATGCTAGGAACATTGGAATTATTCTCTTCTATTTTGAAATGTACAATAGACTAATGTTAACTAGTCACCCTACTGACCTGTTGAACATCAGGTTTTCAAGTCTTCTGACTGTATATTTGTACTGACTGATCAGCTTCTCTTCATTCTCCCCTTCCCACTTCTTCCCTCTATCTGGTCTCTGGTAACCACCAACCTACTCTTTATTTTCATGAGATCCAGTTTTTTAGCTCCCACGAGTGAGAATTGCAATATTTGTCTTTCCATGCTTAGCCTATTTTAATGATCTCCAGTTCCATCCATGTTGCTGAAAATGACAGGACTTCATTCTTTTTTACGGTTGAATAACATAGACCACATTTTCTTTATCCATTCATCTGCTAATGGGCACTTGGCTGATTCCATGTTTTGGCTATTGTGAATATAGTGCTGCAATAAACGTAGGGGTGCAGACACTGCTTGGATAGACTGATTTCCATTCTTTTGAATATATACTCAGTAGAGACTGCTGGGTTATATAGCCCTAGTTTTAGCTTTTTGAGGAGCTTCCAGTTTTCCATAGTGGTTGTACCAACAATGTCCCCTTTTTTTTCATGCCCTCCCCAACATTTGTTATTCCCTTTTTGATTAAAGTCATTTTAACTGGTGATGTCTCATGGTTTTGAATTGCATTTCTCTAAGTGATGCTGAGCACTTTCCATGTATCCTTTGGCTATTTGCATGTCTTCTTTTGGAAAATGTCTATTCAGATCTTCCTATTTTTAAATATGATTTTTTTTTGCTATTGTTTGAGCTCCTTCTATATTCTGGTAATTAATCCTCTGTGAGGTGGATAAGTCTGTAAATTAAAAACCCTCATTTTTCAAACTATAGTCACTTTCTCCACACTCCCTTTCCTGTCCCGCCTGGCCCTTTTCCCTTCCTTGCTTCCCTGTGTGTAGTACTTACTCTTCTTGTACAGCTCCCCAGTACTTCCTTGGACTTGTCTCCTCTCACCAGGCTGTATGCTTAAGACTCATTCATCTTGGTATCCCTAAGGCCTGGCCTAGTACAGGGCACACAATAGGTGCTCAGTAAATGATGCTGAGTGGCTTGAGGACAGAGATGGTATCTCATTGATCTTTGTATATTGTGTTAAGTATGGTGGCTGGCAATTAATTGGCACTCAAATGTTTAAAGGATTAGAACAAACACTAGTAAAAGGAAACTAAAACCATTATAAAATAACATCTAACTGCTTTAAATGAATTGAAGCTGCTGGGACAAATTATATTCGAGATACCGAGAGAGAATTTAGAGTTGCCACTTTTAAGGAACCATGGAGAGAAGAAAGGCAATAATTTAATGTGTAGTTACCATATGCTGGGCATTGTGCTAAGTGTTCTACATATAGTTTCAGATGTGTCAGAAGCGTGAAGTTGGCAAATGTGGCTTCTATCCACAGATTCTAGTGTGAGTGCTTGTGCCAATCCACCTGCCAGCCTGGAAAATAGCTTCTGTCCCCCACTCCATGGTACTTTCTCACATTCCCTATATAATGTGTGTGTTAAAAATTACAGCTCAATGAAATAAAGAACAGGCAAAGACATTTGAAAATAAAATTAACTGCTTAGAAAGATGTTTCCTACTTCCAGGGATGTTCAAACAGAAGTTTGGCTGACTTCTGGATGGCAACCAATGCATCCTGTTGATTAAGGTTCCTTCTACTGCCAAAATTTGATGAGGGGATATACTGATGGATTTAAGACAGAATCAGCAATTTTTTAAAAATGTCAAACTCTTTCAGATGTATCCTGGGTAGGAGGAATAGAGAGGTGGTTTCAGTACAAGAATCTGCAACTTATCCAACAGCAAATAAGGTATCTAGGCACCTCCTTTATTTTTTGAGTAGGAGTCTCACTCTGTCGCCCAGGCTGGAGTGCAGTGGCATGCTCACAGCCACCGCAGCCTCCACCTGCTGGGTTCAGGTGATCCTTCTACCTCAGCCTTGCAAGTAGCTGGAACCATAGGCATGTGCCACCAAGCCCAGCTAATTTTTTTATTTCTTATAGAGATGAGGTCTGGCCAAGTTGTCCAGGCTAGTCTTGCACCCCTGGGCTCAGGTAATCCTCTCGCCTTGGCCCCCCAAAGTGCTGGGATTATAGGCGTGAGTCACTGTGCCTGGCCAGGCACCTCCTTTATTGCTCTTTCCATCCTCTCAAATCTTGTGAGGAAGATGCTTCTTCTGGGTCATTGTCTCTTCATGGTGCTTTCAATGTAAGACTCCAGCAGGAAGATGGTTTCGTCTACCTGGATCTCACTGGCATCCAACCTAAGTGAAAGAGTGAGAGCATCTTCCCAGACTGAATGTTCATTACCATATTTAAGATTAGATGCCCGGGTGGGTGTAGCCACGGAGGATTGCTTGGTTACCCTCGAGAGTAATGGATGGAAAGCAGGAGAACCAACAGATCATTCTGTGCCAGGCATTGTGGAAACTGCTGAGGATGCAAAATACAGAGCCTCTGTCCTGGGGGAAGGTAATGTCTAATTTGCAATTAGGAGAAAGAACAGAACATATAAAGGTATAGGCATAAAAGGATGTAATATGTTTTAAAACAGCAAGAAGCTGAGAGTGGCTGAAGCTTAAAGCAAATGGTGATTAGGAAGAAAAGGAAACTTCTTCAACTTGATAAAAACTACCTAGGAAAAATCCACAGCTAACATCACACTTAATGGCAAAAGACTGCAAGCTTTTACCCTGAGATCAGCAACAAGAATGTCTGTTCTTGCACTTCTTTTTTTTTGAGTTGGAGTCTCACTCTGTTGCCCAGACTGGAGTGCAGTGGCCGCTCCCGGCCACTGCAGCCTTGACCTGCTGGGCTCCAGCGATCCTTCTGCCTCAGCATTCCAAGTAGCTGGAACTACAGGCGCGTGCTACCACGCCTGGCTAATTTTTTGATTTATTGTAGAGATGAGGTCTCACCAAGTTGTCCAGGCGGGTCTCGAACCCGCAGGCTCAATCCACTCACCTCAGCCTCCCAAAGCGCAGGATTACAGGCTGAGCCACCAAGCCCGGCTGCTCTTGCACTTCTATTCAACCTTTTACTGGAGGTTCTAGCCAGGGCAATTAGGCAAGGGAAAAAACAAAATAAAACCAAGATATCCAAGTTGAAAAGGCTGAAATAAAACTATCTCTATTCACAGATGACATAATCCTAAATAAAGAATGCACACAAAAAAAACTCATAACTAATAAATAAATTTAGTAAAGTTGCAGGGTACAGGCCAGGTGTGGTGGCTCATACTTGTAATCCTAGCATTTTGGGACGCAGGAGGATTGTTTGAGCCCAGACTAGGCAACATACTAAGAATTCATCTCTACAAAGGATACCAAAAATTAGCCACATATGGTGGCACGCACCTGTAGTCCCAACTACTGGAGAGGATGAGGTAAGAGAATCGCTTGAGCTCAGGAGTTTGAGGCTGCAGTGAGCCACGATCATGTCAGCACTCCCTGGGCAACAGAATGAGACCCTGTCTCCCACTGCCCAAAGTGCGAGATATCAAATCACAACACAAAAATTGGTTGCTTTTGTAAACACTAGTAATGAATCCAAATTGAAATAAGAAAACACTAAACTAGTGTAAAAAAAATTAAATATTTACAAATAAATTTAACATTGAATTTATACATTGAAAACCCTAACTGCCATGCCTAAACACTGTTGAAAGAAATAATAGGAAACCTAAGTAAATGGCAACACTTCTCGTCTTCATGGGAGATTTAATATTGTTAAGACTGTAGTCTTCTCCAAAGCAATCTCAGATTTAACAGAGTCCCCCGTAAGATGAGTGGTGAGGAGAAGGAAATGATGTTGGAGATAGGCTGCTATGAAATTGTGAAAGGTCTTGTATGTCATACCAAGGAGTCTAGTCTTTATACTAAAGATATGAGGCAAAATATCATTTAAATAGGAGAGTGATATTATCAATCATTTGTTTTTAAGAGACAAGCTCTCTCTCTGTAACCCATGCTGGAGAGCAGGGGTGTAATCATAGCTTTCTGCTGCCTCAAACTTCTGGGCTCAAGTGATCTCTCCACCTCAGCCTCCTGAGTAGCTGAGACTACAGGTATGGACCACTTGTAGTCGTCTAATTTTAAAATTTTTTGTAGAGACAGGTTTCACTATGTTGCCCCAGCTCATCTTAAAGATAATAACTTTGTGCCAGGTGTGGTGGCTCACACCTATAATCCCAGCACTCTGGGAGGCTGAGGCAGGAGGATTGCTTGAGCCCAGGAATTCGAGATCAGCCTGGGTAAGCAACATAGTGAGGCCTCGCTGCTACAAAAAGAAAGAAAAATAATTAGCTGGGTGTGGTGGTGTGCGCCTGTTAAGTCCTAGTTAATCAGAAGGCTGACACAGGAGTTCGCCTGAGCCCAAGAGTTGGAGGTTGCAGTGAGTCAAGATCATGCCACTGCACTCCAGCCTGGGTGACAGAGTAAGACCCTAACTTGAAAAAAATTAAAAGTACTTGGTGAACAAGGGTGTTTATAGTAGAACTGTTAGTTTAGAAAAGTAGGTGGATTGTATTCTGTTAAATGAGCTGGAGAAGAAGACAGTGGGTTTAGGTTTGCTTATTTTAAGTTAAGAGGGTTGCAGAGTGTTGCGGTAGATTTTTCTGGAAGGTATTTTGAAATGTAGGTCTGCAGTTTGATGCTTACTTGTTAACATTACGTTTCAAGGTCTCTAGCTGCTGACGCTCAGGGGCTGTGATCATCTCCTCTATCTCTTGAAGCTGCGCCTCCTCTGCACCAGTAGCCTGCATAGATGCGATGATGGCTTCTACCCTCTGAGATTTTTCTAGCAGACGCCTGCCAGACAAACACAACTATGAGGCATGTTCCCTAGCTTTGGAGATTCTTATTGTTTATCTTTGAGGCATAACTCCCCCTTTCACCATGTTCCTGGTCAAAGTGGATACTTTCACCTTCTAAGAACATTTTCTACAAACTTATCTGAAAAATTTCCTTGGGGTATATTAGAAAAGTAGAGACTAATGCATGATTTATGGTCATCTAAGTCAATGATTTAATGAGAATAGACTGGTTGCTATCTCTGTTGGCTCTTATTTCTTTTTTTTTTTTTTCTTTTTGAGTTGGAGTCTCACTCCATCGCCCAGGCTGGAGTGCAGTGGCACACTCACAGCCACTCCAGCGTCAACCTGCTGGGCTCTGGCAATCCTTCCATCTCAGCCTTCCAAGTGCTATAGGCGTGCGCTACCATGCCCAATTAATTTTTGATTTCTTTTAGAGACGAGGTCTTGTCAAGTTACCCAGGCTGGTCTCAAACCTGTGGGCTCAGGCAATCCACTTGCCTCGGCCTCCCAAAGTGCTGGGATTACAGGCTGAGCCACCAAGCCTGGCCTGGTTCTTATTTCTACTGGAAATTTGCCCTCAGGCCTTTGGCCCTGCAAAACATAAATAACTCAACTGAAAACGCTACTCACTTGTTCTCTTTGGTTTCAAATTGTCTCCTTTCTATCAAGTTGGCAATGCTCTGAGGAAGAGAAGACATTTCTTGTATTTCAGCAGTTCAGGTAAAATGAGTAAAGGGGGCAGCATATGGGTGAGACTTGTCTGTGTGGAGGGAATGGGATGAAGATCCAGGCTGGGTTACCTTGTAGCACCTGTGTAACAACATTCGAGCAGCTGACAGTATGTTCACAGTATATAAATAGAAGGTCCTGGAAGGGGCATGGTCTGGTGTTTTGGGAATCTCCTATTTGTTCATAGAAAGAATAAGAGAGATTATACTGTTCTTCAGAATTGGCAAAGTTAACACCCATTTCATCCAGAGCTACTCAGTTCTTTTTTCTACTTTATACTTTCCTCCTCCCTAGTCATTCAGAACCTGTGTTTATGTCATAGTCAAGTGGAGAGTTGGGCTGCCTGGTTTTTTCCATTTGACGGTCAGCATCCCAAGTGGGGAGGAAATGGGAGGAAACTAACATTCACTGAGTCACTCTGTGCCAGGTAGATTGTACTTGATTTTTACAAGTACAATTCTTATTATCTTCTTCTTCTTCTTATCTTATAAATTATTCTTATTCTTACCATCCATCACCATTTTTTAGATGGGAAAAATGATGATAGGTAAACTTGCTCAATGTAACTGGGTAAGGCAGAGCTGTGATCTGTCTCCAAAAGTCACTCTGCTTCCTCATAGGGTCTACTACCTGGCTGTGCAAGGACTCAACAAATGTTACTGACAGATTTATTCTCTTATAGAAGTAAGGCTTGGGGAAGTGACAGAAATGAGAGGGGGTAAAGGGCAAGGTGGGCTTAGGGAGATGTCTTGGCTATATTTCTTTCTTACTAAGCCAGTTAAAGTCCCTTGTCACTCTTCAAGTGCTTGCTACATTTTTTTGTGGATCATTTTTTCTGTCTCAGAGCTGGATATAAAGTTTGCTTGGGAGTTCAGGATATTCGATTCAGAAGTTTGTCTCACCCTAGGCCAGCTTTGCTGGCTGGCAATTAATACAGCATTGGTTACCTGGAGTGATATGAAATTTTCTGAGAGCATCTTATATAGCATGTCCTTTGCCTCCTTTGCAGGAATCATTGCAAAGTCTTCTACCTGCTTCTGCTCTAGGTGTTTCTTTTGCAGAACTAGACGGAATATTCTGGCACAGCGAGACCCAAATCTGGAAAGGAATGAAGACAGCAAATGGTATGCCAGCATAGAAGATTAGCTTTAGCTCCTAGTTACAGATAGTAGTTGTCCTATTCCATGGGTGGAGCCAGGACCAGGGAGGAACAGTAATCAGAAAATTCCTGCACAGCTCCATAGGTTTATGGTACCACTGTGAATCATAAAGCAGTTACCAACTGCTGACTCATATGAGTGCCATGGTTCCTGCATTTGCAAGCAAAGGGTTTAGGGAGGCTTGTTAATCTGCATCATCAGGAATTAAGCAGTAGGTTATTTTAGGGTAAAGTAGTACATGGGATCCACAGTGGAAAAATGGGGCAAGTGTACCAAGATGTGGCTGTTGCTTACATAATTATCAAATTACTTGTTCAAATGGGGTTTGAAGACCGGGCACAGTGGCTCACACCTATAATCCCAGCACTTTGGGGGACCAAGGTGAGAGGATTGCCTGAACCCACATCTCTACAATAAATAAAAAAATTAGCTGGGCGTGGTGGCGCGTGCCTGTAGTTCCAGCTACTTGGAAGGCTGAGGCAGAAGGATCGCCTGAGCTCAGCAGGTGGAGGCTGCAGTGGCTGTGAATGTACCACTGCACTCCAGCCTGGGTGAGAGTAAGACTCCAACTCACAAAAAACAAAACAAAACAAAAAAATTGGGGTTTGGATAGGAAGTGTCTGATGCCAATCCCAGTTAGAGTCACCCTCTTACCTCTCCTGTATGACGGACTCCAGAGTGGCTGTGGCTAGGGATGCTAATGCCTTATGGAGGTCTTTATGCAGAGAATTAAGGTCACTCCATCACATTTTGGCCTGTCATTGTGATCTCAGTTTTATTCCTAAATCTCTAATTTATAATTAAAATTTAAATGCTACTTTGTTTTTCACATTATAATTTATGGTTTTAATTATAGTACATAAATATTTTAAAACCTTAATGAACACGTGTTTAAGTAAGGATTTTGCTTAACCAAAATTTGGTTAATTAAAAGTCTTTTTTACTTCCTTATCATCAATGCAGTTTATTGAAAATTCATAAAAAATTATTTCCATTTTCTAACTTATTTAGTACACTAAACATTACCAAATCTTTCTTTCATAAGGCACCATTCTGCTTCATAGCTTGGGCTGCCTGACTCTAAGGAAATAACTGGTAAGGATACTGATGACATACATTCCTCCACCACTGTCGCCAGACTTTCCAACAAACTCTAGCTATTATGAAAAAGAGAGAGTGTTAACTGAGAGGAAAATCCAATGATTTTGTTTCCAATGGACCAAATCTGACCAAGAGTGCACCAGGTAGCTCTCCTGTCAGATGATGATGGAGAAACTGTCTGTGCTAGCTAGGTTGAGAATAAGGGTACAGAAGAGTAATACTAAGTATCGGCAGAAATAAATTGTAAACAGAGCAGATTAAAGGAAAAAAAAAAAGCAAAAATAGACTTACTGGATCATCTGCCAGCAGAGTAAGATACTGATCAAGAACTTGCTTAGAAATGTTATAGCCAACAGGTAGGGATCTGAAAATCTATGGAGCAAAAAGACACTGAAAATGGGTTTGGGAACTTAGAATTGTTGATATTACTGAAATAAAGATATTTTAATGTTAGATATCACAATTATAAAAATATTCAAAAATATCAACAGCAACATTGTAAGAGTATGAAACTAGAACTATCCAAATGTCCAGTACTAAGGAACTGATTAAAATAAAATACAGCATGGCCATTAAGTGGAATATGATACAGCCTCTATAAAGAATGAGACAGTGGGCTGGGTGCAGTGGCTCAAGCCTGTAATCCCAACACTTTGGGAGGCTGAGGTGAGAGGACTGCCAGAGCCCAGGGGTTCGTGACCAGCCTGGGCAATGCATGGAAGCACTGTCTGTAGTTCTGGCTACTTGGAAGGCTGAGGTAGAAGGATCGCCTGAGCCCAGCAGGTGAACACTAGGGTGGCCGTGAGCGTGCCACTGCACTCCAGCCTGGGCAACAGAGTGAAACTCTTGACTCCAAAAAAAAGAAAGAAATAATTAAAGAATGAGACAGTGGAATATGATATAGCCATTATAAAGAATGAGACCTATATATACTGATATGAAAAGAAATTTTACATATTCTGTCAGATGAAAAAAAAAGTTATGGAACGGTATGTCGTGATTAGTCCCATTTGGGGTTAAAAAATACATACACCCATATATATGCCAGACAACGGATAAAAATTATTAACAAAGATATCTGAAGCTGGAATTATGTAAATATATGTATACACTTTTTTTTTTAATTGAAGTATGTTATAGACAAGAAAAAAAGATCTTAAGGATTCAGTTTGATGAGTGTTGACAATTATATATACCTATCTAACTACTAGCCACAACAAGATAGAGAACATTTCCACCACTCTTGAAAGTTTGGGGAACTGTAACTTTAAAAAAATTATCTATGGCCGGGTGTGGTGGCTCAGCCTGTAATCCCAGCACTTTGGGAGGCCGAGGTGAGAGGATTGGCTGAGCCTGGGGGTTCAAGACCAGCCTGGGCAATGTGGTGAGACCTTGTCCCTACAATAAAAATCTCAAAAACTAGCCAGGTGTAGTGGCATGCGTCTGTAGTTCCAGCTACTTCGTGGGCTGAGGTGGAAGGATCACTTGAGCCCAGCAGGTTGAGGTTGCGGGCTATGGGCATGCCACTGCATTCCAGCCTAGGTGACAGAGTGAGACTCCAACCAAAAAAAAAAAAAATCTACTTCTATGCTGACTAAATATAAGTCATGTAATTACTTTTGACATCAGAAGAAAAATATTTAAATTTTGTTATATAAACTAAAATTTTAAAAAATAAACAATATAAAAACATAGTAGTAATATTTAACTTATGCACCACATACTGTTTCAGTCAGACTGCATGCACAATGTGGTCCCATAAGGTTAGAATGGAGCTGAAAAATTCCTACTGCCTTGTAATGTAGCTGTTGTCATGTCACAGCGCAACATATTACTCATGTTTGTTGTGATGCTGGTGTAAACAGACCTACTCACTGCCAGTCATATAAAAGTACAGCACATGAAATTATGTATAATACATAATACTTGAGAATGATGTTACTGGTTTATATATTTACCATGCTATTTATCATTATTTTAGACTGTACTCCCTCTACTTATAAAAAAAATTAACTGTAAAGTAGCCTTGGGCAGATCCTTCATGAGGTATGCCAGAATGCACTGTTACCATGGGAGATGACAGCTCCCTGTGTGTTATTGCTCCCAAAACACCTCCCTGAAGACAAGATGTGGAGGTGGAAGACAGCGATATTGATGATGCTGACCCTGTGCAGACTGAGGCTAATGTGTTCGTGTCTTAGTTTTTAACAAAGTTTAAAAAGTAAAAAAACATTAAAAAAAGAAACAAAAGAAAAATTAAAAAGTAGAAAATTGCTTATGAATAAGGCTATAAAGAAAATATTTTTGTACAGCTGTACAATGTGTTTGTGTTTTAAGCTAAGTATTACAAGAGTTATAAGCTAAAAAAATTAGTTTATGAAGTAAAAAGTTTACAGCAAAATAAGGTTTTTTATTGACAAAATAAAAATATTTTAAAATAAATTTAGTGTAGCCTAAGTGTACAGTGTTTATAAAGTCTACAGTAGTGTACAGTAAAGACCTAGGCCTTCACATTCACTCACCATCTACTCACTGACTCACCAAGGGCAACCTCCAGTTCTGCAACCTCCATTCATGGTATCTGTCCTATACAAGTGTATTGGTTTTTTTTTGTTCCCGAGTTAGAGTCTTACTCTGTTGTCCAGGCTGGAGTACAGTGGCATACTCACAGACACTGCAGCCTTGACCTGCTGGGCTCAGGCGATCCAACTGCCTCAGCCTTCCAAGTAGTTGGAACTATAGGCATGTGCCACCACGCCTGGCTAATTTTTTGGTTCATTATAGAAACTTCGTTGCCCAGGCTGGTCTTGAACCCCTGGACTCAGGCAATCCTCTTGCCTCGGCCTCCCAAAGTGCTGAAATTACAGGCTTGAGCCACTGTGCCCGGCCTAAGTGTATCATTTATACTCTATTTTTACTGTAGCTTTTCTGTGTTTAGATATGTTTAGATACACAAAAATCACTGTGTTAGAATTGCTTAAAGTATTCAGGTTTGTAGCCTAGGACCAATAGGCTATACTACATAGCCTAGGTGTGTAGCAGGCTGTATAATCTAGGTTTATATAAGTACCTTCTATGATCCTTCTGCCTCAGCCTCCCAAGTACCTGGGACTACAGGCACATGCAGCCATGCCCAGCTATTTTTTATTTTTTGTGGAGACAAGGTCTCGCTATGTTGCCCAGGCTGGTCTCGAACTCTTGGGCTCAAGCAATTCTCCTGCCTCTGTCTCTCAAAGTGCTGGGATTACAGACATGAACAACCATGCCTACCCCCAAATAGTGGATTCTTTTTTAGGAATAGGTTGTACTTGATAGACAGATACTTTGACTAACTGAATGGTTTTCAGTTTCAAAACATTTCAGTGCTCACCACTTGAAGATAACCTTCGCCCCATGTCAAACAACAAATGCCCTTTTCTTTCAAGGCTCAGACTTCAACCTAACTCCAGGATCTCTGTATAGTAATCGTTATAATACCCAAGAGTCTATCAGAAAGCTAGCACAAGAACACAAAACTCACCTCATTGGAAGACAATGGCTGGGTGAAGGGCGCACTAGAGGGAGTGGTAATCTCACTCATCCGGAGCATGGTCCGCACGATCTCGCTGCTTGTCTGGGTTTGAAAAGTAAACTGGAATTCAGAAATCACTGTGCTGTCCCTGGCTCTGGCTATGTGCCAATGGCCACATGTAGCAAATAAGCGAATGTTCTTTATGACCACTGACAAACCCACTTTGATATTACCTGGTCCATTCTGTTGGCAACTGCACTCACTATGGCTTGGTCACGGAAGTGTTGGTGGAACCTGTCAAGGTTGACCTGCCAGTAAATCCCATCATCTGGAATAGGCTGAGGAAGAGAAAAGGCTTAGAGAGAAACATTTGGATACAGTGTGGACTTTTCTGGTAAGGAGCTTGGATTTGACTGTTCACCATTTCTTTTCCTGTACAGTATCAACTACATTGGTTAGAGAAAAATCATCCAATCATGTGGATTAGTGTCTTGACAAATTCCAGCTTCAAACAGGTTCTCTAAGCGCATCTTCACTCTTTCTCTCCTTGTTTTAACTCTTCTTCATTACCTGCAAGCCTCCACCTTGCCTCTTCCCCTCCCAATCTCTGCAGATGACCTTGCCACTGCTTTCAGAGAAAACAGAAGCCATGAAACTCGTTCAACTTTGTGCATGTACATGTCTTCACCTCATTTCATTTCTCTCTCTCTCTTTAAGTCAGGGTTTCTCTCTCTCTTTCTTTCTTCCCTCCTTCCCTCCCTCCCTCTCTCTTTCTTTCTTTCTTAGTCAGGGTCTGGACTGGAGGGCAGTGGCACAATTACAGCTCACTGCAGTCTCAAACTCCTGGGTTCAAGCAATCCTCCCTTCTTAGCCTCCTGAGTAGCTGGGAGTACAAGCACACACCACCACACCCATTTTCTTTCTTTTTAATTTGTATTTTCGCTCACTTTTATCACAGCTGAAACATGTTTTTCCTTTTACCTAAGGTTAATGGCCATATTTGTATTCAAGATTTTACCTCTCATTCATTCTCATGTATCTAGTTCAATTTTATTTACCTGTTCTCCAAAATCTTTAGCCCCCTTCCTTATTTACTGCCTTCCTTTCATAGCCTTTATCTTGTCTATGTCTTTTCTACTAGAAGAATTCTTCAATCCTATGTCTCCCCTCCTCTTTCTGTCAAGCCAAGCTTCTCAAAGAGTTGATCACCCTTCTGTATCCCTATCTAGATTCATTCAACCCATTTCCATCATTGTACTGAAGTATCACTTGTCGCTGGCATTTTGGTAAAACTGCACGATCTTCCTTGGGGACCTCCATGTTGCTAAATTCAAAGAATACTTTCCAGTTCAGGCTAGGCATAGTGACTCATTCCTGTAATCCCGGCACTTTGGGAGGGAGGCAGAGGTGGGAAGGTCACTTGAGTTCAGGAGTTCAAGATGGCCTAAGTAACATAGTGAGGCCTCATCTCTACAAAAAATAAAAATTAGCCAGGTGTGGTGGTGTACGCCTGTAGCCCCAGCTACTTAGTTAGGAGGCTGAGGCAGGAGGACTGCTTAAGCTGGGGAGTTGGAGGCTGCAGTGAGCTGTGATTATGCCGCTGTACTCCAGCTTAAGGAAGAGATCCTGACTAAAAAAAAAGCATACTTTGCATTTCTGATCTTATTTGACCTTTTGAAAGCAGGTGACATGGTTGGACATTATTTTCCTCCTTAACTTTATTTATGTAGCTCCTTGGATTTGATGACATCATTTTTCCTGGTGCTATTTCAAACCTTCCTGGAGACACTTCTCTTTTTTTTTTTTTTTTTTTTTGAGTCAGAGTCTCACTCTGTCACTCAGGCTAGATAATCGCAGCCACTGCAGCTACAACTGCTGGGCTCAGGCGATCCTTTCACCTCAGTCTTCCAAGTATTGGAAGGCACACACCTGGCTAATATATATATATATGTATTTTTTATTTATTGTAGAGATGAGGTCTCACCAAGTTGCCCTGGCTGGTCTCGCACCCCTGGGCTCAGGCAATTCAAAATGGCCACGGCCTCCCAAAATGCTGGGATTACAGGTGTGAGCCACCACACCTGGCAAGCCACATTTCCTTAGTCTCCAAAGGTCCCACCTATCAGTATTGGTGTTCCTCAGGGTTCTGTCCACAGCCCTCTTTTCTTTTTACTCCTCATGCTCTACTTGAATAAGTTGATCTACTCTCCAGGTTACAACTATTGATGCATTTCTAAATCTGTTACTTAATCCCAGAACTCTCTTTTATGCTCCAGATACACAGACCCAACTGCCTATTTGACAATTCCAATTTTACCTGTGCCCCCAAACTGTTATGTTTTATAAGTTTTCAGGTAACTACGCTATAACCAACCCTATTTCTTAAGCTACAAACTTGGGTATCATCCCTAGTCTCTTGTTCTACCATCCCATTACCATGTTCAAGCCATTCTTTATATTTATCAGCTGTCTATTTTTCTTTCTCCTGTCATTACCTTACTTCAGGCTCTAATCATGGCTCAACTGAATGACCACAATAGCCTCCTAAATGTTTTGCATTAAAAAAAAATCCTAGCAGACACTATAAAAAAAGTAACTGGGGTTTTCTGCTTCCTATCTTGTTGCTTTTGCATCATTCTCCCCACTTCTCAGAGTAGTACTTTTAAAAACCTTCAAGGGTCACAGTTCCCTTGAAGAATCTGATAAGAGCTGTGAAGTACCCCACTGAAAATGTACATAAGCACAAGTACAAGTGGATTCTCTGAAATTCAACCCTGAAGTAATACAAGTTATGAACTGCTGTGCTATAGTGATTTTTCTAAAGTACAAATCCAGTCACTTCATTCCCCTGCTTAACAATCCATCAATGGTTCCCCCTTGACTTCAGGATAGAGTCCAAATCTTTTTTTTTTTCTTTTGAGTCAGCCTCACTCTCACCCAGGCTGGGGTGCAGTGGCACGCTCACAGCCACCACAGCCTTGACTTGTTGGGCTCAGGTGATCCTTCTGCCTCAGTCTTCCAATAGCTGGAACTACAGGCATGTGCTACCACACCCAGCTAATTTTATGATTTATTGCAGAGACGAGGTCTGGCCAAGTTGCCCAGGCTGGTCTTGAACCCCTGGACTCAGGCAATCTTCTCACCTCCGCCTCCCAAAGTGCTGGGATTACATGTGTGAGCCACTGAAAGTCCAAATCTTTTAGACAAACACATACACAAATAAGAAATAATTTAAATAATAAATAAATGCTGTGAAGAATATGAAATGGGAAAATGTGGCAGAAACTGGAGTAGGAGTGGGCAGTGGTGCTTGAGTTCTAAGAAAATAGCATTTGCTGGGCATGGTGGTTCACGCCTGTAATACTAGCACTTTGGGAGGCAGAGGCGAGAGGATCACCTGAGCCCATGGGTTCAAGACCAGCCTGGGCAACACGGGGAGACCTTGTCTCTACAAGAAATCAAAAAATTAGCCAGGCATGGTGGCGCACACCTGTAGTTCCAGCTACTTGGAAGGCTGAAGTGGAAAAATCACCTGAACCCAAGAGGTCAAGGCTGCAGTGGCCATGAGCGTGCCACTACACTCCAGCCTGGGCAAAAGAGTGAGACTCTGACTCAAAAAAAGCATTTAAGCAAAGATAAAAATGATTTTTACAAAAAGGGACAACTACATGAAGATGTGGGGACAAGCATTTGAAACCAAAGGTATATTAAGGGCAAAAACCTGAAGACTAGGAGTTTGACATGTTGGAGAATAGAAAGACAATAGACAGAACACAATGAGCAAGAGGGAGGGTGAAAAGAGTTGAGGCTGGAGAACCCTATCTCTGGCAGATCATATAAAGACCCAGACCATGTAAGGCTTACTAGCTCACAGCTTAGAGTTCTTCTAAGAGTAATGAATGGGAAGCTATTAAAGAAGTCTAATTGTAATGTATTGTTTTGGTCTGAGCAACTCGGAAGTCATTTTGGCTGCTAAGTACTTAAGAATGCAGGTAAAGCTGGATGTGGTGGCTCACACCTGTAATCCCAGCACTTTGGGAGGCAGAGGCGAGGACTGCCTGAGCTCAGCAGTTTGAGACCTGCCTGAGCAAGTGGCAAGACCTCATCTCTACAATAAATTAAAAAATATTAGCCGGGCCTGGTAGCACATGCCTATAGTTTCAGCTACTTGGAAGGTTGAAGCGGAAGGATCACCCGAGCCTAGTGGGTCGAGGCTGTGAGCTAGGGAGACCATCAAGGAGAGTGTTGTGTTGGCCAAGTTTTGCCAAGAGATGATAGTGTTGTGGACTAAAGAGATAGCAGTGGAAAAATGAGAAATAATTGGATTTGATGTAATTTTGGAAATTGGGTTGACATGTTTTACTTTGAGATAGGAGGGTTCCAAGGATTTTGAATTAAGCAAATGGTAGTGTTGTAGGTGGTTAGCCTAGTGGTAGTGTCCTTTACTAAGATGAGGAAGTTTATTAGGAAGCATATTTGGGAGGGGAAAATCAATTATTCTGTTCTGGTCACAGTTATGACTGAGATACTTATGAGACAGCTTTACAGGGATGCTGAGAAGGTATTTGAATATGTGAGTTCAGGTCTAGGTGTATTTTTTTAGACTCATTTCTTACAACTAACCCCCATGGGTCTATAGATTGCAGCCATGTTGAACAACTTAAACTTTTTCTAGGACCTCTTTTTGCACAAGCCATTGCCTCTGTTCAATGAAGTTAAGCCTCAGAAGGGAGACAGCAATGGAGTTCATTCTTCATTGATCTATTCCTGTCCCATATTTAATGAAATCCATAATCCTTCTACTCCTTAGCCCAGGAACCTTTAAGCTCCCTTGAGGCTTTTTATCTGAGTGCTCTTTCTGGCCTGCGTCAGGGTGAGGACTCCTGATCAAGAAGTCCTATTACCTCTTTGTTATCTGTGGTGTGTTTTGGTCTCTTGGCCTTGGGCTCCCCAGCAGCATCTTCGTCAGATGATCTCCTCCTTTTACCTTTCCCTGTCAAATAAAATAATTGAACACTTAAGCTACATCTTGTATAGTGACAGGAAGTGATCAAACCTGACAGCAGGTGTCTCTTCATCCCAAAGACTACTGCTTCTCGGTTACAGCTGCTCAGGAGGCTGAGGAGCTATAAGAAACTTAAGTGGCCAGGCATGGTGGCTCTTGCCTGTAATCCCAGCACTTTGGGAGGCCAAAGACAACTGCCTGAGCCCAGGAGTTTGAGACCAGCCTGAGCAACATGGGGAGACCTTGTCTCTACAGTAAAATAAAATAAGTAGCTGAGGTGGGGGTGTGTGCCAGCAGTCCCAGTTACTTGGAGGGCTGAGGCAGAAGGATCACCTGAGCCTGAGCCCAGCAGTAGATATGATCGTGCCACTGTACTCCAGCCTGGCGAACAGGATGAGACTCCAGCTCAAAAAAAAAAAGAAAAAGAAAAAAAAAAACTTCCAGTAAATGATGAAGTTATCTGAAACCGAACACATTCAAAAAGAAATTCATAATCTTTCCCTCTCAAACTGGTTCTCCTCCAGTGCCTCCTTTCACGGCAAATAATACCATCGTCCTTTCACATGTGCAAGTCACACACCTAGATGTCATTTTTGGTACCTTTCTCTCTTAACCTTTCTGTATCTTTCACCAGTCTGTTTACATTTACCTTTGTCTCATCCTCCCATTCTGAAGACAGCAAATTTTTTTTTTTTGAGTTGGCTTCTCACTCTGTTGCCCAGGTTGGAGTGCAGTGGCATGCTCATGGCCACCCCAGCATCGACCTGCTGGGCTCCAGGGATCCTACCGCCTCAGCCTTCCAAGTAGCTGGAACTACAGGCATGCGATACCATGCCCTGCTAATTTTTTTTTTAATTCTAGAGACCAGGTCTCACCAGGTTGCCTGGGCTGGTCGTGAACCTACAGGCTCAGGCTCCACTTGCCTTGGCCTCCCAAAGCGCTGGGATTACAGGCAGAGCCAATGAGCCCAGCCAGAAAATCCTTTAAAAATATAAATTAGATCATTCTACTTTCCTGCTTAAAGTCCACTAGTGGTTAACTTTGGCCTTAGGATAAAGAACAGACGCTCTATTAGGTCTTGCTTGATCTAACCCCTGCCTGTCTTTCACCCAAGTACTAACCAGGTCTGATTCTCCTTGGCTTCAGAGATCAAACCCTTGCCTGTCTCTTTAACCATATCTCATGCCTTGCTTTCCTTCACTCACCATGCCTCAAATCTTAGCTTAAATGCCGCCTTCTCAAAGAAACATGTGCCCTAAACCTCCAGATAAAACCAGTCCCCTGTTACATATTTTCATAACATCTCATACTTTTCCTTCACAGTACTTATCAAAGTTTGTTAATTATATATCTATGTGATAAGACATACCTTATTTGATTAAGGTATGTCTCCAATACTAGATTTGAGCTCCATAAGGGCAGAGACCATGATTTTTCCATTATCACACACCACAAGGTCTGGTACATAGCAAATATTTGGTAAATGTTCAACTGATTAATACATCTAACAATCAATCAAGAAGAATTCACAGTTAAGGCAAGTCACAGTGGGGTCAAAATTCCTTACCTATCAAGCTCAGCTTTGGAACCAGGTACATATCCTTTTCATTAACAACAAGTGTGGGGGCAGGTGGCGGTGGCCCAGGGTCTGAATTCTCAGTGGTAGGAACCAAGGGGCAGCGCTGCACAAAGTGTGTATCTGCCAGTCGCACAAACGTGTTTGATACCTCAGCATAGTCCATGGTCTTGCCATCTGTACAACAGGAGGAAAGAGGCAGGTAAGATGGCCTAAGATAGTTGAGGGTCCGCTCCTGTGCCCAGCCAGTCCACGCTTTTGTTAAAAGCTGTGGACACAGTACTGACCCTCCATGGTCTCTGTGAGCCGGTCTGCCACCTTCTTCACGACAGCTGACATTGTCAGTTTGCCATTTAAGAGCAGCTCCTCAACAATCAGCTCTCCAGTGTCACTGTAGAGTGTTTTGGTTGTGTAGATATACCGGGGATACCTAAGCATTCGCAATACCCGGCTGCACTGGGCTTCATACTCCACCACTCCACGTTTGTGCACTTGGTAAATCACCAGGTTATGTTGGATGAGGACACAAAGGGCTTTTTTCACCTTGGTAGAACACAAAAGAAAGAGAGAAAAGACCCGAAGACATAGCTCATTAATGTTGGCAATTTTTTGTCCAAGCATCAGGAGATAACTAGATGAGAATCTCTGGTTATTTCCACTCTCTGTGGGCATAGCTAATAAGAGAAGGAGAAATCAGGAAGATTACTTGCTATGATGCACATATGTCCTCTGATCCTTATTTTTCTTTTTTTCTTTTGAGTTGGGAGTCTCACTGTTTCACCAAGGCTGGAGTGCAGTGGCATGCTCACGGCCACGGCAGCCTCGACCTGCTGGGCTCAGGTAATCCTTCCACCTCAGCCTTCCAAGTAGCCGGAACTATAGGCATGTGCCACCAAGCCCAGCTAATTTTTTTATTTATTGTAGAGATGAGGTCTTGCCATGTTGCCCAAGCTGGTCTCGACCACGAATCATGGACTCAGGTAATCCTCTCGCCTTCACCTCCCAAAGTGTTGGGATTATATAGGTGTGAGCTACCACACCCAGAGACTCTTATCTTTCAAAGAACAATTTGCTTTCTATCATTCTTATTCCCTAAAGGTAATACTGAGATTAGTACACTCGTGAATAAATGAGGTATGGCATGGGAAGAGCAAAGATTTGCCTGAGGAGCCATGTGAGCTAGCCAAATCTTGAACTCTAAGTTTCATCCTCTTCCCCCTCAAATAACATGGTTCTGATCCTAGGATAGGCTTTCTCTGTTTTCCATTTTCTGGGGTGGAAAATAATAACATTCAAAGGTAGGTGAAAGAAATTAAAAAAGAAATTAAAAAGAGCAATTTCATGTCATTTAAACATACCTGATCCAGTGATGTTCCTGTGTCATGGGCAATTACTCTTAGTGGCTGGCTGCCAGTTCTGATTAGGTGGACTCCAATTTTTTCTACAATCTCTCCAAAATGCTCTTGCAGCAGCAAAGAACATAGCTTAATTTCTGCTTGCGTCATTGTACTAGGGAGTGTGAGAGCTAGGGAGGAAAAAAATCCCCAAACTGTATAATGGAAAATCTTTCATATTGGGAGAACTGCTGAGGGTAAATTCGTGTATTCTTTCTGGAAGGCAATTTGACAATACATATTAAAAGTCTTAAAAATCTTCCATATCTTTGACCCAACGATTTCATTTTGGATACTCTGTTCCAATGAGATAATAAAAGATGTCATTAGTTTTCTTTTTAATACCAATATACTAGCAACAACATAATGTTTATCAATAAAATGATGGCAAATCCCAGCACTTTGGGAGGCTGAGGTGAGAGGATTGCTTGAAACTTAGAGCTTCAGACCAGCATAGGAAACACAATGAGACTTGCTCTCTTCAAAAACATAATTTAAAAAATTAGCCAGGTGTGGTGGTATGCACCTGTAGTTCTAGCTACTTGGGAGGCTGAGGTAGAAGGAGGTTGAGGCTATGGTGAGCCAAGATTGTGCCACTGTACTCCAGCCTGGGTGACAGAGTGAGATGCTGACTTTAAAAACAGAAAAAAAGATTGCATACCTATACAATGGTATGCTATCCCAATGTTTATTTTTATTATTATTTTAAACATTTGTTATTAGTTTTTATAGTAGAGCTGGATCTATCTTGCCCAGGCTGGTCTCAAACTCCTGGGTTCAAGTGATCCTTCCTCATTGGCCTCCCAAAGTGCTGGGATAATAGACTATGCCAACATTTAAAATGACTTAGCAAAAAATGCATTAGCATAGAAAATTATTAATAACATATTGAGTGATAGAAGCAAACTGTAAAGAAAAATTCAAACCAAAATACAATTATTGTAAAAAAAAAAAAAGTAAAACACGCATGCATGGAAGACATCAAACTTATCTTCATGGGATTATGTGTGTGATTATAGTTTTCTTTAAAGAATGGGAGTAGATGGTTTTGCAATCTATCACAGGCCTTAGATTCTGCACTTCCTTGCTTGGAAGAATTAAGGTTATTGTTCACAGCCTAGTGAGAGTAAATAGGCAGTGTCTTTCCCAATTCACAAAGAAAATGACAACTTAGAAAAAGAATTTAGGAGGTAAAGGGCAGCTTCTCAACAGGGTGCTTCAAAAAGAACACGAAGTTACGTTGCTTGCAGTAGTATGTGTTTAATTCTGAAATTTCTACTCCTTGGCAAAGTAGACACAAACAGAAACGGACGTAGTACATGATCATTTCCTTATCACAAGCTGTTACTAAACATTGTTCATTCATTACTCCCAATTCCTTAGAAGTCAAGTCTTGCCCCCACCCCACCTGTAGTATCGCCAGAAAGATCTATTTCATCTATCCACGTGTCTTTGGAGAAGCCTCCCCAGACCCTTTTCCATCCCCGAAAAGGCTTTCCAAGGCGCTTGGCTCCTTCCTAGCTCTACCCTCGCTCACACGGGGGCCCGTTCCGGGCTTGGTCTCTCATTCCTAAGTCCGGGCTGCCTCGTTCAGAAGGCGTTCTCCACTAACCTCAGCGTCAGTGCAATCCAGAGGCTCCACACCTAGGGCTGCCGAGTTCCCCCAAACGGCGTCCGGCGACCCAGCCAACCACCCGAGCCGAGGGGCAGCCCACCGCACTCTAGCAGGGGACGGCCCCCAAGCCGGACGCGGAAAGGATAACGCGCGCGCCGCTCTACCCTAGAGTTTCGGTGGCTTCCGGGGACGCTCTTCCTTTCTTCTCGCTGGAAGGTTGGAGGACCGGCGAGGGGCTGTTTAGGGAACCGGCGGGCGGGCCGCGGCGGGCTGACTCTCCTTCCTGCGCCTCTTTGGTGGGGGGAGGCGGGCCGTGAAGTCGCCGTCCGCGCCGCCGCCTCTCGGGGCCCGGCCGTCCCACGTGACCTACGCGGGCTCTGAAGCGGCTGGCCGCACGGAGGCGGCGGCGGCGGCGGCGGCGGCGGCGGCGGCGGCGGCGGCGGCGGCGACCGCTGCTGGGGAGCTAGCGGCCTGGCGAGGGACCGGCCGGCCGCCCTCTCGGACAGCCGCGGCAGAGGACAAAAATGGCGGAGGCTTCGGCGGCCGGGGCGGACGCGGGCGCCGCTGTAGCCGCGCACCGGTTTTTCTGCCACTTTTGCAAGGGCGAGGTCAGCCCCAAACTACCGGTAAGAGCCCCATGTTCTCTGCGCTCTCGCGCCGCGTAGATTCCTGGCCCCGACATCCCGGAACTGGGTTTTAAGCTCTCCGCACACCCTTGATTCTCCTGACGTGGGTCATCGGAATGCCTGCTGCCCACTGTCTCCAGTGCCTGGCGCCAGACCCCGGACGTCACGGCCTGGCTTCGTAACTCCTGGCCAGCTCTTATTTCCTCCCTTGTGTTCCACTTGCCCCCTTGTTTCCTCTCCCCTTCTTACCTGCCCCCCTCCATCTTTTTGTCTTGCTTAGCAAGTTCCCCTGTGACAACTGTTCGGTTTTTCTTGCTCTCTTCTGTACCTAGTCTCCTTCCCACGGTGACCTCCCCCCCGTACTCTTTCTGCTGTTGTTTCTCACCTTCCTCTATTTCCTTTTCTACTTTTCACCAGACCCTCCTCCTCCCCCATTCTCAGTGAAGCAGAATAGCGGGTTGCTGAGGATTGTCCCTATTCGGTTGTCTTTAGGGAAGGAAGAAAGCACGGAAAGAGAGGGTTGGAAGGTAACTGTGGGACAGAGAGGGGGATTGTGCTCGTCGTTGGCTTCCAGGTTTCATGTGAAAGTGAAAACAGCAGTGTACTAATGACTTGCAGACCGCCTGCACCCCCTATCACTATTATTGAAGGAAATGACTTTAGGAAGAAGGCAGGACATACTGTTTCAACTTCGTTTATTTTGGTTGTCATGCTGCCAGTGTCGTTAGTACCATCTCCCTAACCCCCCCCCCCC
>CAUYQG010111439.1:0-11040 GCA_963574415.1 Tarsius wallacei | reverse complement strand
ATCAAAAATTAGCCGGGCGTGGTAGCGCGCGCCTGTAGTTCCAGCTACTCGGAAGGCTGAGGCGGAAGGATCACTGGAGCCCAGCAGGTCGAGGCTGCGGTGGCCGGGAGCAGCCACTGCACTCCAGTCTGGGCGGCAGAGTGAGACTCCAACTCAAAAAAAAAAAAAAGAAACATTTATGGAAGAAACACCTAGAATCAAGAAACTTTCATTCATTGACTCAATTTGTGTGACTGTGGTATGGACAAGGACCATCATTCTTTGCTGTGCCCAGCAGGGACTGCCTGGCTAGGTCATAAAAAAGGTCAGTGGGTCCAAGAAGCTTAGTGTGAGAGGCAGCACTTGGTGAGGATCATGAAGAGTGCCTGGATTTTGTGCCTCTGTATTTAACCCTTTCAGAGCAGTTCTTCCCTTGGGATGTTCCTGGACTTTATACAGAGACAAGTGGGAGTTATCATTTAGGTGAACGGATTTACTTTTTCTTTTTTTTTTTGGTTTGTTTTTGTTTTTGTTTTGGAGTTGGAGTCTCACTCTGTCGCCCAGACTGGAGTGCAGTGGCCACTCCCGGCCACCACAGCCTCGACCTGCTGGGCTCTGGCGATCCTTCTGCCTCAGCCTTCCAAGTAGCTGGAAATACAGGCGCACGCTACCACACCCTGCTAATTTTTTGATTTATTGTAGAGATGAGGTCTCACCAAGTTGCCCAGGAGGGTCTCGAACCCGCGGGCTCAGGCAATCCATTCACCTCAGCCTCCCAAGGCGTGGGATTACAGGCTGAGCCACCGAGCCCGACTACCTTTTCTTAATTCACTTAATTACTTTGAGGATCCCACATGTAGATTTTAAAATACATTTTCATTCTTGAGTCTTTCCTTTTTTGTACTGTTCATTATTGATCTTTGAGACTGAAAACATTCTAGGGCAAAGTTGCTAGCGGTAATAATACTAATAATGTTGTATTACTGTATAGGACTTTAATCACATTCTAATTCTTATGTCATTTTATTTCTTATTCTGTCCCTCACTTATGACAAATTTGAGAAATAGGCTTGGCCAGAAATTTTTCCCCCATATAAGGGGATGGGGATACAGAGTCAAGGTGATCACCCAAGGTGTGCAGGCAGATAGCAGAACAGAGACTGACCTTGGGCCTAAGGACTCTCAGTCCAGCATCTCCTGTGCCAAGTCTATGGGATTTTACGCATCAGACAAATGTCTCATTTCTGGAGTCTTGGTCATTCCTCTTGGTGTTCCTAGTGATTCTGGGGAAATCACCCTGAAGATCTGCAATCTGATGCCCCAAGACAGCGGGATTTATACCTGCATAGCAACCAATGACCACGGGACCACCTCAACATCTGCTACGGTCAAGGTGCAAGGTACAGCCAGTCTCTCTGTTAGTCAAACTTTTAAAAATACTTTTTAAAAACATTTATTTTTTAAATTATAGTAAAAACACACACAACATAAAATTGACCACCTCAACCATTTTTGAGTGTCAGTTCAGTGGCACTAAGTACATTCACATTTTGGTGCACCTCATCCACTCACAGAATTCTTTTCATCTTCCCAAACTGAAACTCTGTCAGTACCCACTAAACAGTAACTCCCCATTCTGCCCTCCCCACTGCCTCTCGCCACCACCATTCTTTTTCTGTCTCTATAAATTTGTGTTAGTCAAACACTGTAAGTGAACATGACAAAGGTGCCCTGAGATCTGAGTAGAAAAGGTTCATTGTGAAAATCCTAAAATAAAGCCCTGGCAAATGGGCAGAAAACAAATCTTTGCTAAGAGCTGTTTGTGGTCTACAATTAACCTACTGTATGGTCCCCAGTCCAAGCTCTATCTCCAGTGTGCTGTATATCACCTGGGGAAGAACTTCAGGCCACAGGATGTGTCTCCCACGTCTCCCTTGGGCCTGGAGAAAGGTATGCCTCTTGGTGGAGAAGGTCATAGGAAAAATTTGAGATGCAAGATAGGTGATGTTCCCTAGATGACGTCCTACGTTGAAGATGCCACATTCTGCAGACATAGCACTTGATCGTAATTTCTGTCTCCACAGGGGTTCCGGCAGCCCCTAACCGCCCCATTGCCCAGGAGAGAAGCTGCACCTCAGTGATTCTCCGCTGGCTGCCCCCCTCCAGCACGGGAAACTGCACGATTTCTGGTTACACCGTAGAGTACAGAGAGGAAGGTACGCTGTCTCCTCCTGGGAGGCCCTTCAGAGTTAGAAAACAATTTGCCTCCTCGTCTTTCAGAAGCTGTTCATTCTTGTGTCTTCGAACAGCACAGAGGCCACAGTGCCAGACTACAACTGCCTTCTGATCTCAGAGATCGAGCAGTTATTTTTGCTCGATGAACCTCTCTGACATGTTCTGACCCAGAGCAGATTTCAAAATGCTTTCACACATATTTCTCTGCTTAACACACTCAGTCACAATCAGGCCCATTTTACAGATGAGGAGGCTAAGGCCTAAAAAAATTTAAGAGAATGGGTGCAGTGGTTTATATCTGCTTTGGGAGGCCGAGGCAGGGGCTCACTTAAAGTCCATGAGTTTGAGACTAGCCTGGGCAACATAGTGAGACCCACCCCCTTCATCTTTACAAAAAATAAAATTAGCCGAGTATAGTGATACACACCTGGAGTCCTAGCTACTTGGGAGGCTGAGGTGGGAGGATGACTCAAGCCCAAGTAGTTTGAGGCTGCAGTGAGCTATGATCATACCATTGCACTACAGTCTGAATGACAGAGCGAGACACTGTCTCGAAAAAAAAAAATTAAGAAACACAAGGTTGTAGTTAATAGGAGGCAGAGCTGACCCTAGAACCCAGCTCCCTGGTTTGCTAATTTGTGATCTTTCTCCCAGAGAATTAACTAGGGTGGTATGATCAGAGCTCTCTCTTCCCTGCTCCCAGATAATATTTAGTTTTAAAACGTGTTACATTTGCATGCTTTAAAGTGCATATATTTCTTCATCAGTTAGAAACAACTGAGACTTCCATCTAGTTATCAAGAATTAGTTAAAATAAGAAGCTTCCAGAGAGTTCTAATTGTTAATAACATATCTCTGACTCACATTATAAATCGCACAGCTGAGTTGAAAGCAACTGCTTGCCACTGTACTCCACCCCCGCAACTAAAGTCATTCATTTTGCTCTACTCTTCATTACTCTCATTATTTTAACTCTTCTGTCTTCTTCTCTTTTGTTAAACAGGCCTCGTGTAGTTATAACATGATTTATTTCTGCATCCCTCTTAAGCTGTTCAGTCTTGAGTCTCTCAGGTCAGCACAAAGGTGTTACTGTGGAGCTGGGACACAGTTCACAAAGTTTATATTTAACTTAGCGTTATTCAGTTCACAGTTCATCTTACTAACTAAGCTCTCTTGGGTCGTTGTTAAATATTTCTGAGGTTCAGTTTCTTCATCAGTAAAGTAAGATTAACACTGCCTACCTCATCTGGTTTCTGTGGATTTAAGTGAGTAAATTAAATGAGAGAATTATATTGAAGACACTTTCCACAGTATTTTACATGTACATGGTGCTTAGTGCATGTTAATTTCTATTTGCTTCTACTTCCAAATGCATATTCTCTCATGTTGTTATTAATGCATAATATATTCTTACAGCCTTATTAAATATCATCACGTGTCCCCTGTAAATTCTGTATTATCGAGTTCTTTCCACTCTCACACTTGCACATCTGAAAGTGGACGAAATCTACAGGTCAGCTTCTTCCACAGTCCTCACTATTTATTCAGTAATGTAGGAAATCGACTAAACTGCCACAGTTGACCCACAGGCTTTCAGAGTCCGCTGCAGTGACCACAGCAGTCCCTTGAATTGAATGTGTCAATTTTCCTTTCTTTGTTTGCTGAAGGTCTTTGAAACAATGTTCCTTTGGCTTTTCTCTTTCCTTCTCCTGGGAAACTGTGCACCAGGTTCTCAGATCTGGCAGCAGTCGGTGGCTTCGACCTTGGACACTTACCTCGTCATCGAAGACCTTAGTCCTGGGTGTCCTTATCAGTTCAGAGTCAGTGCCAGTAATCCCTGGGGAATCAGCCTTCCCAGCGAGCCCTCGGAGTTTGTGCGACTTCCAGAATATGGTGAGTCCCAGCCCAGGGCCCCTAGGCAGTGGAAACAAGGCGCCTGGCCAGCTATCACAGACTCCCTGGCACTGGCTGTGCATTGGCATGTCAGGCCACCAGGCAAGAGGTGACCTGGAGCTACTCAGCAGCTTCAGTTAGGCAGCAGTTTAGAGGCTTGATGAAGGATGTTTCCATAAAGTGTGACTCCAAGCACCTTGGGCAAACATTAGGTCTGCCATCCATGCCTAAACATGTGCCTGCCAAGTTCCCTGGGAGACTGGGTATGTCTCCAGGAACAGAGAGGGACAGGCAGGAGTCATGAGTAACACGAATGCTATCTGTCCCTCTTCTGAGACAGGAATGCAAAGCCTTCTCTCACCTGGGCACCCCTGCCAGGCATACACATACCTCACAGCACTAGGGGCAGCCCCCTCATCCACTGAAATGGGGAGAGAAGAGCAACCTGGCTGAAGGATTCCACTGCAAAATGAATATGTGATACTTCCCTCACCTCTGATCACTCCAGAATTTTTTTCAACATGGACATACTTTTAGGTAGACTTATCGATAAATTAATTAAGATGTCCATATAACTAGCTAAATACGAGTATTTTACAAGCATGGTTCTTATCTTGCCTACCAAGTCACCTTGATTCCAGGGATGTTTTGAGAGAGGAAACTTGGTTAGCCTAAAGAAATCTCGAAATAGTGAGATTTCGGGAAGTGCAAGGGAGAGGGCAGCAGCTAGGAGGTGGTTGTACTTTGTGAAAGGCAATGGGCCTATATATCCTTGGGTTAAGGGAATTCTGGAGTCTTCAGAGGAGCTTAGGAAGCCCTCTAAGTCCTTGGGCTACACCCACCCCCAGCTGAGTCCAGAAATGCTCTCCAGGCCCACCTCCACTGCCAGCCAAGTCTGTTCTCTCCCAGTGACTTGGCTTTGTTCCCACAGGCCTGTGACTCACTGGGAAACCTTGATCTTGGGTCTCTGTTTCCTCAGAATTCAAGATGGATAAACCATCTTTGATCTCAGCCTGACTGTGCTCTGGGCAGCCTGAGGTGACCAGCTTTGGGGTCAGAAGAGCCAGGCTGCTGACTTGGCTCCTCTCCTCCCAAGTCACTCACTTGGTCTTGCCCTGGGACAGTCATTGTTGGCCGTATGTTTTGCAGACAACACAAAAGTGTGTGTGTGTGTGTGTGTGTGTGTGTGTGAGAGAGAGAGAGAGAGAGAGAAAGTGAGAGAGAGAGAGAGAGAGAGAAACGTGTGAATCATTGCCAGGGAATTGGCATACCACATAATACTGCCAAGGGAGCTATTCAGGCATATATTGTATTAAGTTAAATTATTCAATAAACCAGATAAGTTCATTAATGCTGAGAACAGTGGGGTAAGACAGAAAATTTTGGAATATTTTTCCTTTTGTCCTTTCTTGACCTTGTAACTTTTCCCTTATTCTTTAGCTACAACCTCCTACAGCCCTGATTCTCAGTGGCTTTTCGAGGCCTTCAAAGTGGGTTTTTTTTTTTCCTTCCTTTTTATTTCTCCTACCAAATTTCTATTGTAAGATATTCAGAAGTCACATTTCTGATTGTCCCTTCTGAGTTTTCCCTTTAAGTAGATAGCATAGGGAATCTGACTGTCATGTCAGTTTCCCCTTGAATTTTGTATATTTTATATATGTATATATCACATAACTAGCTAAATACGAGTATTTTACAAACACAGTTCTTATTTTGCCCACCAAATCACCTTGATTCAATGGATGTTTTGAAAGAGGAAACTTGCCTAGCCTACTGAAATCTCCAACTAGTGAGATTTCAGGCAGTGCAAGGGAGTGGTCCATGTGTGTTGGAGAGGACAGCAGCTTTTTTTTCCTTTGTTTTGAGACAGTATCTCACTGTGCCACCCAGGCTAGAATGCAGAGTCACAATGATCACAGCTCATTGCAACTTTAAACTCTTGACTCAAGCAAGCGATCCTCCTGCCTCAGCTTCCTGTGTAGCTAGGACTACAGGCGCATGCCACCACACCCACCACTTTTTACAATTTTTTGTAGAGACAAGGTCTCGTTATGTTGCCCAGGCTAGTCTCAAACTCCTGGCCTCAAGTGATCCTTCTGCCTCAGTCTCTCAGAGTGCTGGGATTATAGGCATGAGCCACCATGCCTGGCTTGGATGATATTTTTAAAATAACATTCCAGAGAATAGTGGCCTTTTCCCACTAAGTTAGATTCTGTATTTAGTCCTGAGAATTTGCTATGGGTTATGCTGGAGCTTTTCTGTGACCCTTTTCTTTATTTTTATATGACATCCTCAATATCATAAATGGCTTCTCTCTCTTCCAAAGATGCTGCTGCTGATGGTGCCACCATTTCTTGGAAGGAAAATTTTGATTCAGCGTATACTGAGCTGAATGAAATTGGAAGGTAATGACAGTTTTCAATTCATTTGTTTGTGAACACCTAGCAACATCACAACAGAATGATTTATTTTTCTTGTTGCTTTTCTGTTTCTTTTATAAATGCAGTCTTTCTACAGTAAGAAAATAACTAGAATATCTATCTGTATTATCTACTGTTCCTTTTCTAATTTCTTAAGTTGGATGTTTTATTCATCAACTCTCAGCCTTTCTTTTTTTCTAGTATAAGAATTTAAGGCTCAAATTTTTCTTCAAAGTCCAATTTTGGCTATAGTACCCAAACTTTGATATGTGGTATTTTCACTTTTATTTAGTTCTATGTATTTTTTCTTCAGCTATAAATTTTTCTTTGACCCAGTTATAATGGAAAGATATTTTAATATCTATGAGATTTTTTAAATGTATGAGACTTTTAACAAGTATCTTTTTGACAATGATTCCTAACTTAATTTTCATTGTAGTCAGAGAACTTAATCCACATGATATTGATTACCTGTTTTTTGTTGGGACTTGCTTTATGAATAGTACATGGTCAATTTTTGTAAAAAGTTCATGTGTTCCTCAGAAGAATGTATAACCACGAATTGTTCACTTCAGGTCTCTATATACGTCCTTGTGTCAAGCACAGTAACTGTTTTATGAGTATTTCTAATCCAAATCCCACTCCCCACATACACATTCACATCTCTCTTTCTGTCTGTTTCCCTGTCTCTCTCTCTCTCTCTCAGTATTTTGAATAGAGAACATCTAGTGTGTCCTTTAAAATATTTATTTTTTAACAGAAAAATAAAAAAAAATCTATCTCCTAACTCCTAAAATAGTTGATGGGAAAGAAACACAAGGGGTTCATCCTGTGCATGCACTGCTCTCCAGGTGGTCTGGGTAAGAGAATGGGGAGATTTTACAAGTTGCCCATGCCCTGGAGGTATGAAT
The DNA here is from genome assembly GCA_963574415.1 of Tarsius wallacei. Lineage (NCBI taxonomy): Eukaryota > Metazoa > Chordata > Mammalia > Primates > Tarsiidae > Tarsius > Tarsius wallacei. The sequence goes on along the minus strand of CAUYQG010111439.1, from coordinate 3,602 downwards.
AAAAGAACACCCACTAACAATGAGCCTCTGGCCTTGGAGACCTGAGTGGGTAAGACCAAGTCAGTCATGGGGTCAAATGAGAGCCAGTATCATTTTGCAGCAGAATTGCCCAAAGACTCAAGTATTGGCAGCATCGAGTACCTCTGGCAGTAGGTAGAAGGAAGAGCAAAAATCGAAAGCACTGGCTGAAACTGTTTGAGAAGAAGTTGTGTCTCAAGAGGGAGTGAAAGTAGATGCCTGCCATCCTTACCTGGAGGCCTGGTACTCCTACCTTTTTAGAGTCTATACAAGCAACCAACCAGCATTCCCAAGTATAAGTTGTGGCTCCAAATCTCTCCCCCAGCTTCAGGCACCTGTATGATTGTCCTTCTCCATCCAGGAAAAGACTGGAGTTTTATTCTCTGGAAAGGAAAAAACAGACCATCCCTGTCCTTGAGAATAGCAGGTTCAGTTGAGGGCAGTGGAGTTATACTGAAAACAGGGAAGTATGAGAAGATATGCTTGCTGGATACTTAGAACCCCAGCGCTCGCATCCATTGGACCTCCGGAGGTGGACAACCAGGGCTCCACCCTCTAGGGTAGAAAGCAGGAGGCTCTTTCTTGGGGACTCTGAGCAGCCCAAAAGGAAAGACTTGACAGTACTAAGTGTGGAGCTTTGCCAACCATACAACCCAGTCAGATCACCCTGTAGTAAAGTAAGAGTTGACAGGCTTCACTCACACGCTCAGAGCTTCCAATAGCTTTTTAACCCTGAACCTTTAAAATGAGCCAACTCTTGATGCCAGCCAAGATGGAGTAAGCCTATTGAGGCCTTTATCTCCCACTGATTATATCCCTAAACAAAATACAAAAAACAATGACCCAAGGGTTCTGGGCTGGTCTTCCACAGTTCACTCCTCTACTCCTGGGTTAGGGCACCTCGTGGGCAGACTTGGATGGCCCTGCCTTGGTACCTTGCTGGCCTTCCCTTGATCTGCTTCCATTGCTGAGCTGTGCCCCTTCTACAGTACTTGGGTCTCACTACCTTCCCTAGGGCGATAGCTGCATCTGGGAACCATTTTGTTTCAGTGGTTAGTAATTCTGTCGTATGTGATAATGGCAGGGTGGTTACATATTTCCAAGTGTCCTTGTCGATGAGGGATGCAAACTGATGTATTTATGAATAAAATGACATGATATCTGAGTTTTGCTTAAAATACTTTAGGGAAAAAAGCAGATAGTAGAAAAGGAATAGGTGAAACAAGATTGGTAAAATGTTGATAATGATTGAAATAGCAGATCTATTCTGCTATTCTCTTTTCCTTTATGTATTCTAGGGTTAGGGTTAGGGTTAGGGTTGAGAAATTGAGAAATGTTTTGAAAATTATCATAGAGTACAATTCTGCTTTCTTTAACGTTGTTGCTGTTTTTATTGCCGTATTTTATAGAAATATATATTCTGCTTAGAAAAAGAAACTGAACAAAAAATGACAGAGAAATAGGTTGGGCGTGGTAACTCATGCCTGTGATCCCAGCACTTCAGGAAACCCAGACAGGAGGATTGCTTGAGGCCAGGAGTTTGAGACCAGCCTGGGCAACATAGGGAGACCCCATTTGTATAAAAAACTAAAAATTAGCCAGGCACACACCTTTAGTTCTAACTGCTCAGGAGGCTGAGGCAGGAGGATCATTTGACCCTAGGGGTCAAGGTTAGTGAGCTAGGATCACCACTGAACTTCAGCCTGGACAACAGAGTGAGACCCTGTCTCAAAAAAAAATTACGAGAAATATAGACTAAATAACTATATTAGTTTGCTTTTTGCTAAAAGGAAAAATGGGTTTTGTAATTAAAAATATAGGAAAGTAGGATTCCTAATAAAATATTACTGTCTGACCACTTTATACTAAACTTTACACATTCATGGATAAAATATACCTAGTTAATTGATGAATGTTAGAAAACTCTTTCTCCCTTTTGTTCTTCCAGAGGCCGTTTCTCTATAGTGAAGAAATGCATTCACAAAGCGACCCGCAAAGATGTGGCTGTGAAATTTGTTAGCAAAAAAATGAAGAAGAAAGAGCAGGCTGCCCACGAGGCTGCTTTGCTTCAGCACCTGCAGCACCCCCAGTACATCACTCTCCATGACACCTATGAGTCCCCCACATCCTACATCCTGATTTTGGAACTGTAAGTATAGGTGTCATCTCTCCAAGGTGGTTCCTATTTGTTTGGGTTATTTCTTACACCCAATTAGTGGAAAAGACAGTTATATTTTATACAATGTCTTATAGTGTCCAAAGTACTGCATGTAACATGCACTTGCCCACTACCGTTCCACCAGAAGGTGTTCAGTAGCTGCCACAGTGCAATGGAAAGACGCTGTTCTTGGGAGGAGAAATCTGGGTTCCAGTCAAATCACCCTGTAGTAAATCACCCAGTTCTGTGACTTGAAGTTGAATATTTTCTAGGCCTCCAGTATCCTCATCTGCAAGGACTAACGAATAACCTTAGCTTCCTGGAGCTTACAGGCATTAAGCTAGATGAATATTGGGTTGAACTAGTATAGTAAACATGGACTGAGCACTTACTATGCGCCATCCACTGTGCAGACAGGAGCCAGGATTGGGAGAACACAGGTGAAAAGATATAGTTCTTGCCCTTGAGGAGTTACAAGCCCAGTGAGGAAATGGATGATTTCCATATACCATGGTAAATACTAAAAAAGAAATGCATGCATTGGAGAGGGTTGCGATGTGAATATAGAAAGATGCTTGCTTAGACCTGAGGTCCAAGAAAGGTTTGTGGAGAGGCAGTGCCTGAGCTCACCCAAGTGCTAGATCTTGTTATGCTGTAACTGTGAGCCTCTGCTTTGGTGGTCACCAGAATTTCTGGGAGAGATTTTTGCTACCAGGCAACTGAGATTCTGATTCCCTAATCTAGGATGAGATATGGGCATCTGCCTTATCTAAAGGCTCCAAGGTTGAACCTGCTGGCTCAGATTCTGTGGTCTTGGAGCAGTTCTCCAGTTCATATCTCCCTTAACACTCCAAGACGTTCAGGGACATGTAATTAACAAGCCTAATCCTGCTCCACTGAACTCTGACCACTCCTACCACACTCCCAGCAGGGTCAGAGGGAAGTAAAGGAGACCTGCATTGCTCCCATGGAGAAAAGTAGAAGAGACCAGTGGGAAGGAACAAGCCAGAGGAGAAAAAGGACACTTGGCCTAGGGGATTTCAGCTGTGATCAAATGTAGTTTCTGACCCTGGATCAAGCTCCTCTGCCTGGGCATTTTGTGGGATGTACCTTTTTTTTGTTTATTTGTTTGAGTTGGGGGTCTCACTTTTGTTGCCCAGGCTGGAGTGTAGTGGTACAATCACAACTCACCACAACCTCGACCTCCCGGACTCAGACATTCCTTTTGCCTCAGCCTCCTGTAGCTGGGACTACAGGCGCACACCACCACACCCAGCTAATTTAATTTTTTTTTTTTTTGAGTTGGAGTCTCACTCTGTCGCCCAGACTGGTGTGCAGTGGCCGCTCCCGGCCACCGCAGCCTCGACCTGCTGGGCTCCGGCGATCCTTCCGCCTCAGCCTTCCAAGTAGCTGGAACCACAGGCGC
>CAUYQG010111437.1:0-19806 GCA_963574415.1 Tarsius wallacei | reverse complement strand
TAAGATTCAAAGATTAGGCCAGGCTCAGTGGTTCAGCCTGTAATCCCTGTATTTTGGGAGGCTGAGGAGAGTGGATTGACTGAGCCCGCGGGTTCGAGACCCGCCCAGGGAACTTGGCGAGACCTCATCTCTACAATAAATCAAAAATTAGCCTGGCATGGTAGTGCGCACCTGTAGTTACAGCTACTTGGAAGGCTGAAGCTCAGGAGGTCGAGCCTGCGGTGGCCGGGAGCGTGCCACTGCACTCCAATCTGGGCGACAGAGTGAGATTCCAACTCAAAAAAAAAAAAAAAGAAAGATTAATAAAGTCACATTTGGAAAAAAAATCTGAGCTCCATGTGAGACATGGGAAATAATAAATATTGCCGAGTAGTCTGTCTTAGGTTTCAGTAACAAGTAGAACCTTTAAATTTCCTTGAACTTTATGTTTAATGCTAAAATCATGCATTCGTCTTTAAATTCTGTTTTATTAATAAAGAAGCAAAAGTCGAATACTTCTAATTGAATCAGATATGCTAATATTAACTTAGGCTAATGCAGTCATTATTTAATAAGTGATTACAATTTTTAAAATATGTTTGTGTAGGATTGACAGCAAGTATTATCTAAGGTCAAAGAAATAATTGAAAAAGTTAGCTATATTTACTGTTGAATCAAACCTCTTTATTTGATAGTTGTGAACACCAAAGTCCAAAGAAACTGAGGCTTGAACACTGCTATATAACTAGAGGCTGACATGGAACAAATGTTGCTTTTAGTCATGCTCTCTTCATTCAGGTAATAATTTGCAGTTACCGTGAGCTGAGCACTGTGCTAAGAATACAAAAATAATCTTGCCCTCAAAACGCTCACTGTTCAAAGGGTTAGCTTATTAGAAATAAGTATACCAATACTTGCACACGTATGTTTATCTCAGCATTGTTCACAATAGCAAGAAAATGGAACCAACCCTGCTGCCCATCAAAAGAGGACTGGATTAAAAAAATGTGGTACATATAGACAATGGAATACTATGCAGCCATAAACAAGAACAAAATCATGAACTTCACAGTAACCTGGATGGAATTAGAGTTCATAATACTGAGTGATCTCACAGAAACAAAGGGCTGAGTATCACATGTTCTCACTCATAAGTGGGCCTTGAACAACTACCGTATTACTATAAGAAAAGAATTGAAAGTGGTGGGAAACTACAGGGAGGGGGTTTGGGGGGTGGGAAGGTGGGTTGACAGTAGTCGATATCTGCCTGGGGAAGGAGGGAGCACACCTCATCAATAAGGGTGACTGCACAGTGAATATTTGCATATCTAGCTCTGAATTGTACCCCACAATTTTAAATAAAAATTAAAAGAGGAAAAAAAAAGAAATAAGTATACCAAAGTGCGACAATTATTGTGTGTATCTATGTTTAAATCACTTATTTAAGCATATATTGGTTCTATCTGGAGAATGAAAATGGTATCTTAAATATCTTCAGAGAAGCTTCATCAATGCAACTACACCTTGAAGAAGGAAAAGCCATTAAGTGATGATGAAAAGACACTCTAGACAGGAGAAACTGCATGAGAAAGGCCACGTTTGTAATAGTATAAGGAATACTAAGGGAATGTTAGTAATAAAGGTATGTAGGAGAAGACTGAGATTGGGAATAAAAGGGGGCAAAGTACAAAGGTTCTTGACTGATATGAAGAAAAGCTGGCTCTTAATTTTGTACACAACAGAAAGTCACAAGATTTATGCACAGAAGAATAAGGTGATCAAGCTTGCAGTTTGGAATAGCCTTAGTAATAACAAAAGGAACTGGTTTAAACCAAGAGATATTCTAATGTAGACCTTCATTAGCGCAATAAGGAGGAAACTTAAGAAACAGAATTTAAAAACAAGTTGGAGGAAGAAAAGCAACCAATTGTTAATATAACTGAGAGGAAAAGTTTTATGTTGATAAACCAAATAAGTAACAGATTGCAACACAGTAGGGGAGGAAGTTTGACAGAAAATGTATATATTCGATGTTGTATATATTGTATTTGAAATTTCTGAGTCACATTCACTGAAGGAAGTCTGATAGGAAGCTAAACATAGATAATTAGAGCACGGAAGAAAAATTAGAACTGCAGGCATATATTGAGAAGAAGTTAGAATATAATTAGAGGTAAAAAAAAAAATCTTTGCAGAAAAGAAGATGAGAAGAATGGAAGAAAAACAAAAACAAGAGAGAGAAAGGGGCATAGAAGTACATTACATTTAAATGTTTTTTCTACTTCAAAAATTATAGAAAAATTATGTTATTTAAATTTACAGCACTATATTTTCCAAATTAAAACCTGTGGTTAAGTCTGCCTTCCTATCTTGTCACGAAGTATAATCATAGAGGTAACAAAGGCAAAACATGATATCATATTATGTATCTGGAAAAAATAGAAATTAAATGAGAATGATATTTAAAAATTTGGGCTTATATATTTTACTTTCTAATTTAGCTTTTTAAAGAACTATGCTCATTTCATTCATATTTCTCTCAAGAAACACCCTTTCTGGACAAGAAATGTTTCTTATTATAACAAAAAAATGCATTTAGAAAGGAAAGACGGTTAGTACTGAAATGACAAGCAGTCTTATTCACCCTTCAACAAAGATAATGAATTTTTTCACATCAAAATACAGTCTTTCATTACTCAATCATTTACTACAAGGTATCTGTTTTGGTAGGGCACATGTCAAAAACTCATTAAAATGCATGAACAAATATAACAAGATTGTCACATCAGATATTTTCTTCTCTATGAGTAACGTATATGAAAACTTTGAGAAGAAACATGTTTGTGTCATTTTTTGTGTTATATATCCATAAATACTCCCAAGTTAAAATAACAAAGAAACTTTTCTAGTTCCAAAATATTTCATAATTCTATCTATGTCATTGTTGAAAACATATAAAATCCAATGTTTTGTATATTTCTACTAGAAACTTTTGCTTAACTTTTCTCTGTAAATTTTGTGTAATTTCTTAGGTACAAATAATCACCTTCCCCATACTGATCTTCTGAAGAAATTATTTAAAAAATGGATCTAAAAATTACAGACTAATAAAATGAAAGTGATTCCCTAATATTCAAGATTATTAGTAATGGTTAAAGCAATATGATGATAATAACAGCACTTACTTGCTTGAAAAATATTTAAATTCACATTATGAATAATGGGATAGGACTCCTTGTTACATCTTATAGAATTCTAGCTTTCATCACGCTCTTCCTTCTTTTGAGAGCAACTCAAGCAGTGTTTATGATAGGAACTTAGGGATGTGATTTTATCTATCTGGATGCCCTGCTTTTCCACCAGATTTTAAATAAAATGGAAGAAAGAAGAAAGCATGTAGTGTTTTTGTTTGTTTGTTTTTGCACTGTCTTCCTAGTAATGCACCTCGCACATTACTATGGCTGGGAGTATTGAGTCTCCGTACACTGGCTGAGTTAATGTAGGGATTAATGAACCAGGTTGGGGTCCTAGGGAACCTTGGTATTCTCCCTGGGCTATAATTACTAATTTGTTAAGCAAGGAGGTTGGATTTTAAAAAATGAAAAAACATCTCCTTATACTTTACAGGAATTTAATTATGACTCTAGCTATGAATTTTTGGTTAGTGAAAAATTTAATACACAAATTTGAAGAAAATTAGAGTCTAAATTTCCCTCTCCATAAGAAATAAAATCTATGAAGAATGAAATTTGGGAGGAAAATACCATATTACTTGCTGGAACTATGATTGGTGTTGCACTGACTCTATAAATCATATTATTTTACAAAAATAGTCAATGTTAGCTATTCCACAGTAGGCATATTAAATGCCTATTGATTTTTTTTTAATCTTTGTGCCTCTATGAAGTAGTTATGGATTAGAAAACTGAGGCACTTAGATATTAAGCAACCTGCCTGAGGTTATACAAACAAAAACATTTATATGTAAGATATTAATAGTGTCCCAGATTATATGTTTTCATTTTTTTAATTACAATAAATTCTTTAAAAGAGGTGATTATTTATATTTATGCTATTTTTTAAGAAGGAAAAGAAGTTTGGATTAAATTTCTAACTGAGCAAATAATTCTGAGTGTTAACATTCTCTTAGCTTAGTTGGAGAAATTCTAAAATAAATGCTTCCACTAATTTGGATTTAGCAGCTAAAAATAATTTGGTCAAGGCTAAATTATCCCAGTTGCCAATACTTGGAATTAGGTTTTCTAGTTTGGGATCCTAAACTTGGATATTTTCCTGGTTTCATTGAGGAGTAATGTAGATCCTGGTGTACTACCTACGAGTGTAGGTAAGATATTCTACCTATGTTATTGCCGAAAAGAAACAACGAATATAAGGAATAAAGAATTGGCTCAAATGGCTAGGGAGAAGTAACTTACTTTTTCTTGTATCTTTTTAGATCACATTGTATTATATTTTCATTTGTTGTCCTCTGTTTTCATCACTTCCCCTAACTTTAAATTTTTATATAACTTATTTTATATTTATGAATTTTTAATTTTTTTTTACATTTTAACTAAGCAAATTTTGTTTTTTCCTTTCCTGTATATTTTTTATCTTTCTTGATTTTACCCTTAACATTTTTCAAATTTTGTTATTTACTTTTTTCATTTATATACATGCATGTATTCACTTTATAAGAAAAAAATTCCCCCTTTAAAATCATTTTAAGTATTACATAAGTAAACACCATACAGAAATTAAAGTGTTGATCAATTTGAGTACATAAACCTCCATGTTTTTAAAAAATAAAAATAAAAGGCAACATATATGATGATAATATTCTTAATCAAAAGAACTATTATAAATAAAAAGCAAGTAACTTTAACAATGCATAATGTGGTTATCATCTTATGTTTAAGGTGTTCATAGAAAAAAATGCAAAAAATAAAGATAAATTCCATACCAAGTTTTGACCTGTGCCTGTGAGTCAGGCAATGTTGCAACACTTTGCTTATGTTAGCCTGGCTAGTCCTCTCAACAGTTCAGTGTAATGGAGAGATACGTTTTAAAATGTGCTATAAAACAACAAATAATAACAGTCAATGCACTTGAACTTTTGAGGAAAACAGATGGAATTGTGTTAATTGAGAATCCAAAGTAGATGGAGCAACAGAAAAAAGAAACAGACTATATAAAAGAGATAAAAGCAATTTTAGAGCAAGAAAATCTGGGATCTTTAGGGTGAAAGTGAAGAACAGCTGGCCAGTTCCTTCTGTTCCCTTAAATAATAGCCAATAAACATATTTAACTCTGTCAGAATTTGGTCATAATTGGAGAAAACTAATGTAAAACTAGATGTGATTTCTCATCTCTTAAATTATTGACACTGAGAAAAAAAACTTAATAGTGTTAGGGAAACCCAAGAAAACAAGAGCACTCATTCACAGTGTTAATGTAAATTAGCACAAATTTTAGAAAACAATCTGGTAATATGAATCCAAAATAAGTGTCCCATGTTCTTTAGCTTGGCCAATCTACTTAGATTTAACTTTATAGATACTTTTTTCAAGTTTTCAAAGAACTAGTGACAATTTATTACTGTAAATTTTAAATAATAGCAAAAATATAGATTTAAAAACATAACGTTTATCATAGGAAAATAACTAAACAAATTATTGTTAATCCACTTAATAAATTATATTTTCTTACAGATGATTCAAGTTTAATTGTGGAATGTTGTCATTTCCAGACATTCATCCCATCTTATTTTTGAAAAATTGTGATGCTAAATTTTATAATTTCTAGCATACACAGCTACTGGGCATTAAAAAATAGTTAATAAAATTGGAATAATTCTATTTTCTATCATTTGCTCTGAAATGACAGAAAATGTTGTTATAATAACAATAAGAAAGACTAAGAACATAATATTTACAATAATCTTCTGATGTTGATATATGAATTTCCTGTCCTAAAGTAAAAAAAAATAGAGCCATTCAGTATAATAAAAATTTTGAACAAATTTGATTAATAGAGAAATAAGGGATATAAAAGTGCAATCTTTATAATAGATAAGAAAAATCTTTCATTACAGCCTCAGAATAAATAAATGTAAAGAGCAGGGAGCTCTTTAGCAATTTTCCAGACAATATATAAGAAAAAAATAGTTTTCTACCTTAAGTATTACAGAGATAAAACTTAAAATAGATTAAAGGAGATATTTTAAAAGGAGCAGAATGCATCTATACTCAATGAAAATCTGAGTTCATCATACGGCTTCCTCTTCATAGTAAAAATATGCAGTGTTTAATCCTAGGCAAAAAGTTTGAGTATTCTTTTTTTTTTTTTTTTTTAAGAAAAACAGACATTTTTTAGAAAGACTAAGGCAGGTAAGTATGGATGATTGCACCACAGAGTGAAGTTCTTCTCATTCTGCCAGTTAATGAGTCTCTCAAAAGATTAGCTTGATTCCAGTCCATTCAGACAAGATTCAAGACTCAGCCAAGCTTGCCATGTCTCAAAACAAGCCTATATTTACAGAGCTCACAACTGACTGTATTATTCCTTTGCTCTAAAATTAAAGTAATATAAAAATGAAGAAATAAAAAATTAATAATCACAGTATACCAAATAAAAGTCTGAAATGAAAAAGATTGAGATAAAAATATTAGAAATGAATCAGAAAGTAAAAAATACCTGAAGAAAATGAGGATTATTCAGTGCAGAAAATAACTTTTAAAGTTTTTAAAACATTAATTAAAAGGCCCTCAGACTGAGATAACTCTAGTGTTCTGTGTTCCTATGCAAACTGAAACTGGCCTTAGTAAAATTCAACCATTCAGAAACAACCAACTAACCTCTAACTAATGACTTTAAGCCTACTGTTCTACTTTAACCCACCAAATACTTTTTTAGCTTTGCTTCTGAGAACCTTTTATAAGATTTTTTTCCTCATGCCCTTTCAGTAGAGCCCTGATCACTTGTGCTATGGTGCTGCTCATAGCACCATAGTTCATGAATTAACATTTGCCCAAATAAACTCTTTAAAATTTAATTTGCCCATTTTTATTGAAACAATAAAAACAAAATATTTTGTTAGTTAGAATACTCAGTAACAGTAAAAAATTACCTTCTTTAAAAAACAACAAACAAGACAGTTTTAAAAAGGAATAACCACAGTACAAGAAATAATTATTAAAATTAAAATCTAAAAATTGATAATAATGTACAAATAAATAGGACATCATGAGGTTATTTCAACAATTTCTCTCAAGTCTACAACAAAAACAAAAAATAACAAAGATTGGAAGGAAAATATTTAAAAACCATATAAATGTAAGCAAAAGGCATGGAGATAACTTTCAATGAATAAGCAAATTAATACAGAAGAAAATAAACTATCAGATATAACTGCAGAATATTTAACTAATTTAAGGGATATAGATTTGCTTTAATTCAAAGGGTCAGATTAGAATTAAAGGAAAAAGAAACTAAATTTTATTTTGAAATTTTAAATAAACAAAGATAACTTGAACAATTAAAAGCTTACATAGAAATAAATAACCCACATAATTATACACTAATAAATGAAGAATTAAAATAACATCATTTTTCAATAGTACCATATAATGCAAAGATCAACAGAAAAGCATTCTTAATATCAGGTGAAGAAGTTATAACTGAGTCAATAATCTAATATCAAACTATTAGAAGGCACCAATATTTTCAGAAATGCAAATACAAACATCTTGCTTTGTGTGCTTCACCTTATTTCATTTTGCAGATATTGCATTTTTTACAAATTGTGGCAGCCCTGTGTTAAACAAGCCTAATGCACCGTTTTTCCAACAGCATGTAGTTTCTTAGTGTCTCAGTGTCAAATTGTAAATCATTTCATTATTATTATCTCTGCTATGGTGATCTGTGATCAGTGAACTTTGATCTTACATTGTAATTGTTTTGGAGTGCCACAAACTGTACCCATATAAAACAAGGAACTTAATAAGTGTTGTGTGTGTCTTCTTAATTTTCCATCAAGTAGCCATTCCTTTATCTCCCTCCCTCTCCCTATTCCCTGAAACACAATATTTAAATTAGGCCAGTTAATAACCCTACAAAGTCCTCTAGGTGTTCAAGTGAAAGGAAATCACATTTCTCTCAATTTCAAAAAAAAAAAAAAGAAAAAGCTAGAAACATGGAGCAGGGCAGAAAGTTTTCCTCTGGGACTTCCTTTTCAACTAGGGATCTGCCCAACACAGGCCATGTGCGAGCATCTTTTTTCCAAGCCCACGAAGTAACTTGGGGAGAAGCTGACAGACAGTGAGAGGCAAAGACACCAGGAAAAGCTGCAAACATTCTCCCAGATCTAGGCTGCAGTGAAGGACACCATTTTTAATAAGGGCTCAAAAGAAAAAAAAAACTCATTGTTTGGCAATTTGACAACTGTGCTCACTGCAGGCATTTTAGTTTGGGCCCAGAGAGTGGAGAGCTTGTTCTGGGGTGCAGAAAGTTCCCCAACAGCTGGATTGAGCAGGGAATGTGAAGCACCTTAGCAGAAAGTTCCAGAATCGGCTCACTCCGATTCAGGACTGGAGTGGCCAGAGCAGTGGTTCATGATCCCCAGTCCATGGACTGTTAGGAACTGGATTGTACAACAGGAGATGGGCCACCAGCCAGCAAGCAAAGCTTCACCTGTATTTGCAGCTTTTTGCCATCACTTGCATTACTGCCTGAGCTCCACCTCCTGTCAGACCTAGCACTGAAAAGCCTGCCTCCATTTCCAACATCCTATCTTTGTAAAGCAGGGTTTTCTGCAGTGACAACAACCAAAACAAGATGACACAGGAGACTAGACATAAGCAGCACACTTTGAGTGCCACTGTCTCCCATCATTCCCAGACAGGAATGTCTAGTTGTAAGAAAACAAGCTTAGGGCTCCCCCTGATTCTGCATCATGTTGAACTGTATAATTATTTAATTATGTAAGCAATTATATATACAATGTAATACTAAATACACAATAAATGTAATGTGCTTGATCATCCCAAAACCATACCCCTCCCCCCACCATCTCTGGAAAAATTGTCGTCCACAGAACTGGTCTCTGATGCCAAAAAGGTTGGGAACTGCTGGGCAAGAGAGTTGCTGAAATGTGGTCTCGGGCAGTGTGACCTACAGCCAGAGTCAGCTTTGCAACCAGGAATTGGTCTGCATATGTCACTGCCTTGTGCTCTAGCTTTCCTCCCTGGTCAGGTGGCAACACTAAAGAGCAGGAGGGACACTAATCCTGTCCTCTGGAATGGCAGCCTAAATGGTGGGAGACTAGCAGAAGGGATGCCATTTCTGCATGCCTGAATTAGCAGTCTGAGTGGCAGGAGAGTTGCTATAGTTGCAGTCTCTCCCATACAGAAGAATCTGCAGCTAGGATCGGTTTTACAACCCAGAGTCACTCAGCATACACCACTGTTAAGTACCCAAACCTGCTATACTGGTTAGTTTGGGGTAGTATGCCACAGCAATACCGAGGAACGGGAAGAACTTTACTTATACATGCCTGGAATAACAGACTGAGTGACAGTACACCAGCAGGAGGAATCTCATTCTTACATATCTGAATTAGCAGCCTGAGCAGCTGTCAAGTTGCTCAACCCATGGTTTATCATGAGCAGTGAGATCCAAAGTCAGTGTCAGCTCTGTGACCCAAAACCCATCAGCATGTGTCACTGTGGCGTGCCCCAACCTGCCACCCTGGTCATTCAGGGAAACGTGACCCTCAAATAGCAAGAAGCAAGTGAACCCCATTTCTGCACACCTGGCTTAGTAGGCTGAGCCACACCACTCTTCTGGTGCAGGAATCCCAGTGAAACAGGGCCTTCTTTGCCCCATGTCCAGGCATATCTCTAGGCATTCAGAGCACCTGCTTATGAGGACTAGCAGACCAAGCTGCCTCCATTTTTCTGTGCAGAGAATTTGGTACAGAGAGCCCTCCTTCATTTCATTACCAGACTTTTACCCAGGCATTTGGAGCACCTGCTCATCTGTATTGGCAGCTGAGTCATCCTGCCTTTCCTGTACAGAGTTTGTGGTGCAGCAGTGCTTCCTCTCCTCCAAGTTTGAGCACATCCCTAAGCACTCAGCACACCTGCACACCTGGATCAACTGTCAGAGCTACACTTCTTCTTCGTGAAATGACCTCTTTGGCACCAGTAGGTACTTTGCTCCCTACCCAGAGGACCTGTAGTCAGTCTTGAGTGTCAGGAGTACACACTCACCTTGGTCAGCAGCCTAAGACATTCCTCCCTTTTATACAGGAATTTTGGTATAAGACTGCTCCCTCCACTCCACTCCCAGACATATATTCAAATATTCAGCACGCCCTCTTGCCTGATTAGCAGCTTGAACTTCTGCCCCTTCCCTGCAAAGATTTTCTCATAACAGTGATTATACCATTCCTCACCAGGGCATATATTCAAGCAACAGGTACACCCACTTTCCTGGATTAGAATCCTGAGCCACCCCTCCCTTTCCAAGCAGAGAGCCTGTTATAGTAGCACACTATCTGCTCTGTGTCTGCACGTATCTCCAGGCTCTGGTGCATCGGATATAAATTTTTATCTTGTCATCCTGGGCTCTGAGAGTGTCAACTCAATGGGTCAGCAAGCTTGATCCCAAAAATTCAGCTCTAATAGGCTGGTAAGCCAAACCCCAGGAGTGTTGGCTCTAATGGGCTGGCAAGCCAAGCCCTGGGAGTGTTGCTGATTTGGTGTACTGGCAAGCCAGCCTCAGAAGTGTCTGAGCTTCAGAGTCATGCCTTCTGTCGTCAGCTCTCCTGGCTAAGCCAGCTCCGTCAGCTGGCAAGCCATCCTTCGGGGAGTATAACGTTTTGGCTCTGATGATCTTCTGCAGTTCTTCAGGTCTGGGCTGTTGTCTTGCACCCAGGAGGAGTGAGGGACATGGACGGCTGGAAGAGGAGAAAGCTGGATTTATTGAGAGGACAGAAAAACTCCCAGAGTGGAAGGGGACCAGAGGTGATCGCCAATTTGGAGTTGAAACCTGGTGCTAATGTAGCCCTAAGACTGAGCTGTGAGCTAATTGATTGGCACCAGCTGTGCTGATTGGTCAGTACTAAGAACCAATCTGCTAGGGGTAGAGGCCTACTAGTGAGCTGATTGGTCAGCACTTAGCAGTGAGCTGATTGGTTGTTTTTCACTCCCAGTAGTGAGTGTTTTCTTGCCCTAGCCTGCAGAGTTTGTAGAGAGCTTGTATACCAATGCAAGTGTATCAGTCCAAGAGGCCTGAAGGAAGTTTGCTACTTTGTTACTGGAGTGCCCACCCTGTCTGTCTTCCTAGCTTTTATCTAGCTATCTCCTCTCTCATTCTTTCCTCTGGAGTAGTAACCCTAACAGCCCTTCCGGAGTAAAGATGATGACTGCTCTGGCTACCTCCTGCTGATCATGGACATCTATGGGAACAACTAGGGATTCTCCAGAGGGAAATCTAAGGGTTCTCAGTAGTAGGAAGCTTCCATACAAAATTCCATCTGCATCACTATCTGGAGTTTGATGGCCTCTGAGTGAGAAGAAACAAACTTTGCAAGAAGGTTGACTATGAATGGGCCAAACACAAGCAATACAATGAAAGGAGCTATTAAGAGAAAAAAGGCCTATCCATATATTATAAATCCCTAGAGAGGATAAAAAGGATTATAATCAACTGCATCCTGAACTTGCCTGTTCTTGTAAAGAGTCAATGATTTTAATATTATATTTTTTGACCTGCAAGTTTTCCTCTGTCTGGGAGGAAGTGTTAATCCAGAAACAAGTTTCATTTAATGATGTGCTTGTTCCTCCATGTTATACCATGAGCATGTTCAATGCTCAATGGTTTTGCAAGACCACAGTAGCTAGTGAATTAATAGATGTTTGTTGATTTTCAATAGCAGCGATCGTGGCTTTCCACACTTTCTGTACCATGAGGGTGAGATTTAATATAAGTATTTCCAACAGGCGTATTCCAGCATTTTCTGGATGGGTATTGTAACATGGAGATTTACAAATTCCTCAGGCTATAACAATTCCAGTGTGCTGACACATTAGAACAAGGTAGCCAAAGGGACTGATGATACAATAGCAGTTGTCAGTGCAATTAATCAGATCCTGACAATTTGATATATTCATGGTTGTATACTTTGATTGGTATATGTGATGTTTTTTGATTATAGCTTTATGCTATCCAGTTTTGGTAGGGACTTTGTTAAAGGCTAGAGTTCATGGTCCCCATACCCCAGGTGATGTCTTATTTTGGTGGAACACAGGTATATTACAATTCTCAGGGGAAAGTCATCTCACCCAGGATAGTCCTACCTGTGATTGAAAACAAAGAGAAGCATTTCCCCACATCTTTGTCACTTCCCCAACCTTAATTGAGGCCTTTTTGCCTTGGGGATCTTTCTGTTTGGGTTTCACTGCCAGGAACGATTGAGATGTGCTATTTACTCAAGAGACAACAGTAGAGCTATCAGGGGAAGAGTTAGAGATGGTCCCTCCTGTGGACATATCCAACAGTTTGATAATTACCTTGTTGAACTGAGTATGTGATGGAGGGGGAAGGGGAGTGCTTATAGGAAGTTAGGACGAATGACAATAAAATAGGTAGCAAAAATAGATTGAGTTTTTGCTCACTCATGTGAGAGAAACTTCTAGGGAAGAAAACAATTCCAAGGGTGTTCAGGATTAAGGTGTCCTTGACAGAGGTATTTAATGAAGCAAATCAAAATAAAAACAAAGGCCACAAGTATAGGTAGATCTATAGGAAGAAATGCATAGGCAGTTAATTAGTGACACATCTTTTATGATCTTTAGTTTTATTCTGAATGCTCTTCCAGGTCAGCAGAGGCAACTTCACCTGGACTCCAGACTTTCACTCAAGTATGACGAATCCAAGAATCTATTCCGGTGACCTTCACTACTCTGCTGAAGGAGTGGAAAGAAGAACAGTGTAGGGTCCTTTCCAATCTAGGTTCAAAGAAGTGGATAGAGGGGGAAGGGTCTTCACCAGTACCAAGTCTCCTGAATTCATATACCATTCTACAACATACCTCTTGTTGACATGCATGAACCCACTTTTTTCTTTTTTTGTCCTATAGTTTCCTTCCTTTAAATAACCATCCACTTTATTACAGGGCAAAAGTTTACCATACAAGATTCTTTCCTATAAAAAACCATCTGCCTTTGCATCCTTTTTAACCAAAATCACACTTCCACACCAACAGCTTTGTTTACATATTTCCTGTGCTTTTCCAGCTTCCCCTCTGTCACTTTTCTCTATGACCTTCTGCATTTACACTTTGAATTAACCCCTAGCAACTTTAATTATGACAAGGCTATACTCCAACATGGAAGGCCAGGACCAAATGGCTGGCACCTGTGTTAATTAAATTGCTTTGGGTTCCTATTATTCACCAGGGGGTTGTTGGGGTGATGGTAAACTATGCCAGACACTTTAGCAGCTTTCCAGACCTCCTCAGTGGCCATAATTTCTGAGCTATATGCTCTCTTCCCTCTTCAGAAGAAAGCATGCCTGCTTTCTTACGGCTTTCTGGCTTGCACAGTGAATAAGGTCCTGGAGATTTAGGCTTTTGGGGGGCCAGTAGGCTTCTAGTGCCCCTGCAGACTGTACCCATAGAAATAGACATTGTCCTCTTAGCAGGTTCGTTCTTACAAGGTCTCTGATAGGCAGTTACAGTTTTGTCACCAATGGTGACTGCCAATTTAAATGCCTCGGTTGTCCCTCCAGTTCTTTAATCCTCCATGTTTTCACCCTATTGCTTCTTTAATGTCTTGTCTTGCTGCATCCACAACAGGTAGCAGGCACACCTTGGGAATTCCTGGGTGTATGTGCCTGTAAGACAGCTACTAGAGCTCTTGTCTTTGTCTTGTATCTCCTCTCCTTTTCCTGAGCCTTCTCTTCATCCCTATTATAAAAGACCAAGGTGGTCACTTTCAGGAAATTCTCTGGAATAGTGTCTGGTCCTATTGCCTGCTTCTGCAGCTTCCTCTTGATATCTGGAGCTACCTGAGTAATGTACTTGACTTTTAAGATTAGAAGTCTTTCAAATGATTCTGAGTCTAAGGAGGTGTACTTAACCAAAGCTTCTCTTAGCCTTTCCAGAAAGTCTGAGGGTTTCTCATCGACCCCCTGTTCTATCATGGCTAAAGTGGAATAATTGAGAGGTTTAGTTCTAGTTTTCCTCGAGCCTTCCTTTATGCATTCCAGGAAATGTTTCCTCCTCCATTCTCCCAAGTCACTATTGGGGTCCCATTTAGGTTATTCCAATAGTACTGCAGGTATGCCAATTGGGTAGATCTTCTCCCCTTCTTTGAAATGCAAAGCTCATCTCCAAACTTCTCTGCCACTTGCAGGACTGCTTGTTTCTCAGTGATCATCAGGGTCTGGCCTAAGAGCAACATAGAGTCCTTCCCGGAGAACTCAGATATTTGTATTAAACACTGTAAAGTATCTATATACTTGTCAGAGTCATCTGAAATCATGGCAAATCTTTCTTAATTTGCTTTAAATCTCATAGGGAAAATGGCACCTGTACCTTACTAGGGACATATTCATCAAGCGTCTCTTGTAGGGGCATAAGTAACACAAGTGCTTGTCTAGAATGAAGGTTTTTAGAGTGGGAATGATTTGATGTATGAGGAAGACCTGACTAAGAAGGGCAAGACAAAGCAGGTGGAGTGGCCTCAAGAGCTACTGCCTTTCCAAGCAGTACCCCTGAGATCGGTGTCCCCTGTTCATTGGGACCATCCTTTGAGGTGATCACTAGGAAGGCTGAATGAATTCTACAATGTTGACAAAGGTC
This sequence comes from Tarsius wallacei, assembly GCA_963574415.1. Lineage (NCBI taxonomy): Eukaryota > Metazoa > Chordata > Mammalia > Primates > Tarsiidae > Tarsius > Tarsius wallacei. The sequence continues at coordinate 4,958 of CAUYQG010111437.1, read as the reverse complement.
CATATTTTCTCATAATTCAAAGAAAGTCTCTATATATGGAACCTCAGATTATTTGCACTGGTATCTACAGAAACTGTCCAGCTGCAAGATTTTATTATAATTGACATTTTCCACTGGAAGCCAGGTTTTTCTGTCCTGTAACTTATAATTCAGGAAAAGAATTTAGGACCCTGTTTGAAGTTTGAGGATCAAATGAGTTCCATGTAGCAGAATTCACTCTTGAGGAGTGCACACTTCAGATAGACAGATGGCCTGTTACCCATCTGGAGAGGGAGAGAGGTGTAAGAAAGGTGTCCAAAAGCTAAAAAGTACTCCAACCAACTTGCATGAATAAGGATCAAAGAAAGGAGAGTGTCCCCTCACTTTCCTGTCCTTTTCTGCTCATGGTGTTACCTTGGATGTGAGCTTGACCTCCACCCAAGTATTGTGGAAAAGACCCATTCATTAGGAATTAGTCATGCTGGCCTATGCATTAATACCTGTCCTTTGTGCTGTTGACTGTACCTCTGTATTCCTCAAACCTAGAGTTCCCCCTTTTCCGACTAGGTCTTCAAAAAGGCCTTGGGACAACTGGGATTAGGAGCCGGAGTCTGATGAAGAGGAAAGTTTTCCTGGGACCTTCTGTGAACCTCTGCCCAGTAGACATATGGTTTCAGCCAGATTAAAACATGCAGATAGCCGGGTTTGGTGGCTCAGCCTGTAATCCCGCGCCTTAGGAGGCTGAGGTGAGTGGATTGCCTGAGCCCGTGGGTTCGAGACCCGCCTGGGCAGGCAAAACCTCATCTCTACAATAAAAAAAAAATCAAAAAAAAAAATTAGCCGGGCGTGGTAGCGCATGCCTGTAGTTCCGGCTACTCGGAAGGCTGAGGCGAAAGGATCGCCGGAGCCCAGCAGGTCGAGGCTGCGGTGGCCGGAAGCGGCCACTGCACTCCAGTCTGGGTGACAGAGTGAGACACCAACTCAAAAAAAAAAAAAATGCAGATTACTTCCTAACAAGGCCTTCTTTCCTGATAAAAGATCATTCAAATTTGGAGACATAAAAGTGCCAATATTGGTCCATTGAGACAGTCCCTGATAGCCTCTGAAAAGCCTAAACCCACAGTCACCAAGGCATTTTAACAAAGAGCTTGTATAGCCAGTAGGCAAAGTATCTAAGTTCTTAGGCGCAGAGCTGACAAAGTACTCACAAAGGGAAGAGTCTGCAATCATTTGACATTTGCATGTTCACAGAATCCCCAAATGTACTGACCAAACTCTACAAGCTAGCTGCAACCACGGAGCTGTATTCTCCTCAAAGGAAGGAAAGAGTAGGGAACTAGCTTAACAAGGTGCCTTCCAAAAGGAAATTCTTCACATAAAGCAGGTTATCATACTCTCTAGTTATATTGCTTCCTAACATGATGGAAAAATGAAACCAAATCTTCCTACCCTTTTCCTCATAGAACAAACACACCTCATTCTGAGCTATTTTTCAAAAAGGATCAAGTCAGTTACCAACACTGTCTTGTCACACCAACTCACTAAGTTACAAAAATACCCACAAAAACAAATTGGACAGTAGCCACAGCGATCTTGAAGAGATGCAAATGGATAGGAAAGGCTAAAGAAAGTGTGACAGAAAAGATAGGATATCATATGCTGACACCCTTTCAGGCTGTTGAGAAATGGACTCAGCCTGGGAGCCTTTGGATAACACCAAGGTGTAGCCTTGGTCAGATGCCCTAAATTACTCCCAAACTTCTTCCAATTCCATGTGACAGCTAGACTTCCATAAAAAGAAACTGAATCAGCCAGGCTGGGTGGCTCAGCCTGTAATCCCGCACTTTGGGAGGCTGAGGTGAGTGGATTGCCTGAGCCCGCGGGTTTGAGACCCGCCTGGGCAACTTGGCGAGACCTCATCTCTACAATAAATCAAAAAATTAGCCAGGTATGGTAGCACACGCCTGTAGTTCCAGCTACTTGGAAGGCTGAGGCGGAAGGATCGCCGGAGCCCAGCAGGTCGAGGCTGCAGTGGCCGGGAGCTTCCCACTGCACTCCAGTCTGGGTGACAGAGTGAGACTCCAACTTAAAAAAAAAAAAGAAAGAAAGGAACTGAATCACAACAGAGCCAACATTCCCAACACCCAAAAGCAATGGGGGATTAACCAAGTCCTCTCCAGCAAGCTTACCTCTGCATATTGTAGACTGGCAGTCATGCTATTTACTTTTAACTGGCTGGAAGAGTCCCAGTCATTTATTTTATTTTATTTTATTGAGAGAGATTTAAAAAAACTTGAGGATGACAATCCTCAGAAATGAAAGTAAAAAGATAGGCTCACTTTAACTGACCCTTGGAGACCCATGTTGGGCACCAAATCTGGTATGGATTTTTATCTGGTCAGCCTGGGATTCAAGAGTGTCAGCTCAATGGGTCAGCAAGCCTGACCCCAAAGAGTGGCAGCTGTAATTGACTGACTAGCCAAGCCCAAAGAGTGTTGGCTTTAACGGGCTGGCAAACCAAGACCTGAGAGCTGCTGATTTTGTAGGCTGGCAAGTCAGCTACCAGAAATGTCTCAGCTTCAGAGTATTGCCTTTCTGCCAACAGCTCTTCCAATTCAGCCAGTTCTGTTGGCTGGCAAGCTAGCCTCCGTGGTGTGTGGCTCTTCAGCTCTGATGATCTTCTGCAGCTTTTCAGGTCTGGGTTCTTGTCTCGCACCCAGAAGGAATGAGGGAAATGGATGGTTGGAAGATGAGAAAGCAGGATTTATTGAGAGGACAGAAAAGCCTCCACAGTGGGAGGGGACACAAGGGGATTGCTGATTAGTAGCTGAAACCTAGTACTTACATTGCCCAAAGACTGAGCTGATTGGCTGACACTAGCTGGGAGCTCATGGGTTGGCACCAGTTTTGCTGATTGTCCAGTACTAAGAACCAATTGGCTGGGGGTAGGAGCCTAATAGTGAGCTAATTGGTCAGCACTTAGTGGTGAGCTGATTGGCTATTTTTCAATCCCAGCAGTGAGTGTTTTCTTGCCTTAGCCTGCAGAGTTTATAGGGAACTTGTTTACCAACTTAACTGTATCAGTCCAAGAGGCCTGTAGGACATTTGCTACTTTGTTACCAGGGGACTTATCCTGCCTGTCTAGTTTCCCCAGCTATCTCCTCTCTCACATCTGCCCGCTGAAATAGGATATTGGCCCACCACCCACTTCTTATGCAAAGAACTTGGGGTAGCAATACTGCCTCTGCCCCACACTTGAAAGTAACTCCAGGCATTTGGCAGACACATGTCCATGGATCAAGAGTTTGAGCTGCCCCTACCTTCCTATGCAATGATTCTGCTGTGGTGGTAGTATCTGTGGTTTTTTCAAGGCATATAACCCAGCCAGAAGCATATCTGCTCTCCTGAAGTAGTAGATTGAGCTGCCTCTCTCATCTCCTGCAAATAATTCATTGCAGCTGCAATTTATCTGCCTCCTGCTAACCATATACTCAGCATTTCACATACCTTCTTACTTTGATTAGGAGCCTGAGTGGTAGAGTTCTTGGTACAGTAGTGTTCTCTTCCTCTAGTGGTAGAGTTCTTGGTACCGTGGTGTTCTCTCTGTGCTCAATGTCCAGGCATATCTCTAGATATCCAGAGCACCTACTCTTCCAGATTAAGAGTTTAGACCATTTTCTTCTTCCTGTACAGAGAACTTGGGGCAGTGAAGGTACCCCAACACCATGCCTAGGAACACCACATCTCTGGATGCTTAGTAGATGCCTGCCAGACCAAGTGGAAGAAACAATATGAGAGCTGGAAGATAGATCTTTCAAATAACCCAGTCAGACAAAAATAAAGAAAAAAAAATTTTTTTAAATAAACATTTTGTGAAATACGGAATTATGTAAAGTGCTCAAAATTACAAATCATAGGGATTCCAGAGAAAGAAGTCAAAGTAAAAAGAATGGAGAACCTATGTGAGGAAATAATTTAATAGACATTACCTTGTCTTGAGACAGAATTAGATATTCAGGTATAAGAAGCTTAGAAAACTCACAGAAGAGGCATTGCAAGAAGAACCTTGCCAAGGCTTTATAGTTATCAGATAATCTAAAGTCAACATGAAAAAAATAAAAGGCCAGGAGTGGTTGCTTACACCTCTAATACAAGCACTTTGAGAGACAGAGACGTGAGGATTGCCTGAACCCAGGGGTTCGAGACCAGTCTGGGCAACTTGATGGCACCTTGTCTCTATAATAAATAAAAAAAATTAGATGAGTGTGGTGGCACACATCTGTGGTTCCAGTTACTTGGAAGGCTGAGGCAGAAGAATCACCTGAGCCCAGCAGATCAAGACTGTGGTGGCCGTGATTGTGTCACTGCACTCCAGCCTGAGTGACAGAGTGAGAATCCTAAAAATAAAAAAAAAAATTTCAAAAAGCAGTAAGAGAGAAGCACTGAATGAGCTATAAAGGTAATACCATCAAACTAATAGTGGGCGTCTCAACAGAAATCCTGCAAGCCAGAAGAGAATGAGAGGTATATTATCAACCTTCTTAATGAAAATAAATGCTGGCCAAGAATTTTATATCCTGTCAAACTAAGTGTTAAAAAAGAAGGAGAAATAACCTTTGCCAAACAAACAAACACAAATGGAATTTATTGTCACTAAGCTGGTCCTGCAAGAGATGCTCAAAGGAGTTCTAAACATGAAAATAAAATGATGATATTTATTATCATAATTGGTCACATAAGTTCAAAAATTACAGATTCTATGAGCAACTAAAGATTTGAAGCCCCAAGGCAGCTAGCTAAGAAATCTATGACAAGAATAAAACCTCACATATCAATAGTAATTTTGAATGTAAACAGCCTAAATGCCCCGGGCTCGGTGGCTCAGCCTGTAATCCCACGCCTTGGGAGGCTGAGGTGAGTGGATTGCCTGAGCCTGCGGGTTCGAGACCTGCCTGGGCAAGCGAGATCTCATCTCTACA
>CAUYQG010111436.1:0-16768 GCA_963574415.1 Tarsius wallacei | reverse complement strand
TCAGCCTTCCAAGTAACTGGAACTACAGGCGCGCACTACCATGCCCGGCTAATTTTTTGATTTATTGTAGAGATGAGGTCTCGCCTGCCCAGGCGGGTCTCGAACCTGCGGGCTCAGGCAATCCACTCACCTCAGCCTCCCCAGGTGCGGGATTACAGGCTGAGCCACCGAGCCCAGCTAAATGTAGTGGTATGGAATGTTGCTTACAATATTACTTCTTAGCATTAGCTTCTTATATACCACATAACTAACTGCTGACCACACAAAATGCTTATTTTTTTCATTCATGAAAACTTACAGAGCATATGCTTTGTGGTTAGCTGCTAATGATGAAATGTTGAAAAGACTCCAACCTTTAATTGCTTACAGTCTAGTAAACGTGTGTGTGTGCACCCTGCTTCTTTAGTTATATTTTCTTCCATTATTATTAGAATTTTTCAGATAAATGAAAAAAGAACAGTGCAGTGACTATCATTCTTTCCTTCTTCTCCCTCCCTGCTTCTCTCTCAGTGTGGTATACTCCCTCCCTGCTTCTCTCTCAGTGTAGTATACTATGTGAAAATACGTTATAGACATTATGATGCCTCACCTGTAAGTTATAAAGTATGTATCTCTTAATTTTAGCATGTTTTACCATTTGTTGTCTAAATTGGTTATTTTATAAAGTACAAAAGAGTGATTTCCCAAGTCTATTATTTCTTCTACATTTATTAGCAAGCATTCTTCTGATAAAAAATCTTCTTCTCCCTTCCTTTTGATATCATTATGGACTCAATTTCTTTTTACTTATTCACCAACACACTGTTTCTCATTTTCTGTTTGTTCTTCTAGCACTGTGAAAAGGGGAAAATTATAATTATCCTTTTCATCATTTTATCCCTAGAACCTAGCATAGTACCTACCACCTAGTACTGTAATAATTCATATGTGCTGAATGAATGAATACTTCAGGTAATGGGGAGCTGTTGAAGAATATCAAGGGAGGGTATAATATGGAATGATTTATGTTTTAGAAAGATGATTTTGGTGTCTAGGGAGGATGACAACTTGAAGACATCTTTAATTTGAACTCTGTATCAGTTAGGAACTAACTGTAAATTATCCAACTCAAATCAACTTAAACAAAAAGTGGGAAATGTATTGGATCATGGACTCTAGGGAAGGATTGAAGAACCAATATGAAGGGTATATATCTGGACTTCAGGAACAAATAAAAGCAAGGATGCCAATACCAGTAATATTTTCAGTCAATTTCACTTTGTTTTTATCAGTTACAGTTTACCTCCTCATAGGCCAATTAAATGTAGTTTGGACATCAGGTTTGTAAGAATATGGTTGCTTCCTGGATATCCACATGGATTGAGTTAGTACACTGTTGAAGGTATTGCAGTAGTCCTGGAAGAGATGTGGAATGTTAGAACTAAGTACCCAGTGAAAGAGATGGATCTGAGAGATATTAAGTAGGACAGTTGACAGAATTTTTTCCAAGGGGAAGAAGAATTGGAGTCATTCTTTTTTTTTTTGTCTTGGGCAGTTGCTGGCTTGGTGAATCTACTAATCAAATGAATGAAATATAAAAGTGTATGCTGAGAGTGGGTATATGAAAAGTTTGATTTTAGAAATACTAAGTTGGAGGACCTATAGGAGTTAGTTGAATATAGGAATCTGAAATCTTGGAAGAAGGTCTAAGCTAAAGTGTTTAGGAAAAGTAATTCATTCTGAGTGTAAAAATAAGGAGAACTGACATCCTGGAGAAAAGCTAATATTGAAGCCATGTGAGCAGAGGAAGAGGAGTATAAAATAATTTATAGGCCAATTAGGAAAGTAACAAGAAATAAGAGTGTCAAAGAAGCCAAAGGAATTTTATCCAAGAGGAATATGTCACATAAGGATTGAAAAAAGTCAATTGGATTTGACCATTAGGATATCATTGATGACATTAATGAGAGACTTTCCATTGGGAAGTTGGGAGCTGATTGTATTAAGCTCACAGGATTAATGGTTGAGAGATGAAGTAGAAACAAACTATGTAGACTTTTTGTGTGTGTGAGGAAAAGCTGAATGAGGTCATTATGGGGCTGCAGAGGTTTCTTTGATTTTGAAATGGTAGAGACTAGCATGTTGTTTTGAACAGTAAATAATTTTTTCTTTATTCAAGGTTGGATACATTTCATTTTATTTTTAAATATTTACTATTGTAAACATTAACTGCTATCAGTGTTTATTAGTGATACTGCAGAGAAAATGGGACTCTGAGACCAGAGACTTGGGTTCTAATTAGTGAGTTCTCCTGAATAATCACCATAATAATAATAATAATTACCACTTTATATTCCCTTCTATGTGTCAGTCACTTTGTTAGTAGGCCTTTTATACATACTGTTACTAATCCTCACCACAAATTAATCTCCAAGGTGAGTATTGTGCTGTTTTGCAGATAAAGAGACTACTCTGAGAGTTGACTTCTCAGGATCATACAGACTTTTAGGATCATGCTTTGATTTCAACACAGATGTGTCTGATTCTGAAGTTGGTGCTCTTTTCTCTATATCTCATTGCTTTCCTTTGTAACCTAAAGTAGTTGCTCAAGTTTTGGGTCCCTGTTTCCTGAACTGTTAGGTAGGAATAATCATATCTGTCACACCTATATCAAAATGTTAAATGAATACTGTGGTAATATTTATATTTTGTTTGAAAAATATATATTTGGTTAAATTCCAGACAAACCTTTTAATTGTGGTCATCTTTAGCACTATCGTTTGTCTAAACAATATTTTACTTTTTAAGGTGGTGGTATCATGGATACAGAAATGTCTGAAGATATAGACCACAACTTAACTCCTACCCTTGACAGCATGTCTTATGGAATGCCGAATCAAACAGGATCTGAAAATTCATTGCTGGATGAAGATGATTATTTTTTGAACTCTGGGGATCTTGCAGGAATTCCAGTCGTTGGTAGTGACAATGAGGATGAACAGGATTTTAGTTCAAAGGACAATCTTGTTTCTTCAATTCATACTGATGATAGCTTGGAAGTAGAGAGAAGAGTCACACAGCATGAATCAGATAATGAAAATGAAATACAAATTCAGAATAAATTTAAAAAAGACTTTCCTAAACAGTTTGATCAGGTTTCTGTCTTTAAATCGATACGGAAAGATTTTAGTCTAGTAAGAGAAAACAGCAAAGAGGCATTTTCTGGAAAGGAGAAAAATAGAGACCTAACTTATCATGAACGTGACAAACGGTTGGATAAACCTCATAAAGATTTGGATTCAAGGTTGAAAAGCAGTTTTTTTGATAAAGCAGGTAATAATTGTTGGAATAGAACCATAAAACACAGTAACAAAGTACTGATAATAATATAGCTTTTATTACTTTTGATGTTAAGTGAGGTATAAACAGTTAAATTCATTGTAAGCTTGTCATTTTTCTTTTATCCTTGTTCTTTGCAGAGAGACTGAATTTCTCCCAGTAACTTTTGGTAATGGTATAAATGATTGAAAATAGCTCTAAACCTCATTTCTCCCTCCCCTGGTTGCAATATTTTGATGAGAAAGGCAAGATACTTGAACCACCTGTTCATTTTCTTTGGTTGAACATTGGAACCTGAAGTTGGATTTAACTTCTTTGTGCTGTAAGCACTAATTCAAACTGCTGTCTCACCTATTAGTTCAAAATAGGGATTTTAAAAAAATTTCTAGTTTGTATTTTAGAAGTTTCTTAAGCTTCTTTGCCCAGTGTACCCTATACTTTATCTCCAGTTACATTCTTAAATATGTCATATATTTTCTTCTGTGCCTTCTTTTCCTCCTGCTGTTCGTTTGCCTGCATGTCATTTTCTCTCTTTGTATATATGCCTGTAGAAGTACTTCTTATCCAATAATGCCTAACTCATAAATCTCTTCTACTCTGTCATCATTCCTAACTATTCTACATCGAGAATGAATTGTTTTCTTATCTGTGTTTCCACAGTATTTTTTCATGCCTCATTATTTATAGACTTATCACACAGTATTATAGTTTTGTATTTGTTTTACCTTACCTATTAATGTAGGAGTTTCTTGAGGGTCAGATTATATCTTATTCATCTTTGTATTCTTGGGGCCTAAACTGGTATAGTGAAAATAGTAATTCTTTGATAAATGTTCAATAGATGTGGAGGAAAGCAAATATTCTATACCAGTCCTTGTATTTCTTCTGACAGTGCTAGGAATTACGTGGTAGAAAGAACAAACAAATATTTTTAAAAATAGCAACTGTTTTGAGTATCCATTATGTACAAGGCTGTGCAAGGGTATACTATATTTTTTGATATATATGATTCAGTATATATTTTCAGTATTCCTTTAGTATTCCTTGTAAGGATTATGAGAGCCATTTTTTTCAAGCAACTTAATATAAGGTAGTAGAAGAGACAAGTCAGGTAGTAGACATGTCAGTGATGTGTTGAATAGCATAACATTTAATTTATAATTAAGGTCAATGGTAGAAAAGTTTAGCATAAGGCAGTTCGAGAAGATTTCTTTCAAATAACTGAAACAGTGTATTTTAGGGATTCTTAGAAGAGAGATGATTTTTAACTTAGTGAACAGGCAAGGGTTTTTTTTGTTTTTGTTTTTTTTTGAAAGCAGGATTTATTGAGAGGACAGAAAAGCTCCAGAGTAGAAGAGAACCCGAGGGGGTTGCCCCAGGCAAGGTTTTATAGAGGAGAGGTGAATTTTGAACTAAGCTGAGTCTGGAAAACTGTATAAAGATTAGACTAGACAGAAGGGACTTGGAATAGAATAAGCAAAAAGGAGAGAGGACGCACCCAAGTCATTTGCAGAGGGGAAAAAAAAGTAACCACTTTATTTAGGTTTGAGCAAGGAAAAAAATGTGAAAAGAAAAAAGGCTAAAAGTTAGAGGGCAGATTATGCAGAACTCTGAGTGAAAGTACCTTTTGGGTGATTTTTGGAACCCAGTTCACTCTAATGAGCATCTTTGCTGGAAAAGAGGTGGTTATCAAATGATAGCTTTTTAGGTCACTCTTTATAAGATTTGTTATTCATATACATATGTTTGTTTGTTTTTTTTTTCCTTTCAATAGCTAACCAAGTTGAAGAAACATTACATACCCATTTACCACAAACCCCAGAAACAAACTTTAGGGTAAGTTTTCAGTGTGTATGTAGATTGCTGTAACTGTGGCAAGTGTCAAAGTTTTCTTTATGTCACTTTCTAAACTCTAACTCTATGTGTTAGGTAGAACACTGATTTTTTTTCTTAATTTGCTTTATTATTTGGGTAAGGACATCTTTGGAGACATTCTAAAAAACTTCAACTCTTAGGTTCTTTATTTGTATTTGATATTTAGACCTATAACACATTTACTTTTAGGTATAGAGACTCTATGTCCATAGAGTTCTTCATTTCCAATGAACTTTTCTTTGGGTATTAAACCTGAAGAGGAATAATTTTAAAATCTGAATATTTATTAATCCTTTATATTGTGTTTTAGGATTCCAGCTACCCATTTGCCAATAAAGAATCCATTGGTTCGGAACTGGGGAATTCCTTTGCATCAAATATTAGAATTAAAGAAGAACCTTTGGATGATGAGTATGACAAAGCAATGGCACCACAGCAGGGACTGCTAGACAAAATTAAAGATGAACCTGACAATGCTCAAGTAAACATTTCACCTTTTTCCCCCCTCCTTTCTTCTTGTTCCACACATTGAATTATTCATTTGAGAGAGGAAGTGCTTAAGAAGTGAAGTTGTTTGTTGCCAGGGTGAAAGGAGACTCTGAAAGAAGGTTGAGGCAATTTGAGTTGTCTTGTAAGGCATTAATAAGAGTTACATGAAACTTTTTCTGAGTAGTAATTAAGGCTTTTAATCATCTTTGTTTCTTAATACCACTGTGATTTTTGCAATGCATTTCAGTGCAGGATTAAGGAAAAGGATGAGTCTTTAAGGATTTGAGATTGATATGGCAGATATGACTGAAGGTTTATGGCAGTTTATGGGTTTGTGGTGTGATTGAGTTTGTATGGGATAATGAACCTGTTGCAGTTACTGCTGTTGAAGTACAGGCTGTATGTGGATTAAAAATATTTTTTAGGAGGGGTTAATGGGCAGATCATCTTTGGAAGGGTACTGATAGAAGAACCAATTCATTGGATTAGTGGATAGAAGGTAGAGGCTTTGATGAGTGACATATGATTTCAAGTTTGAGATCTGTGAATAATAACGGTGCTCTGCTTTTTCAAGGTTGCTATGGAGGTAAAATCGTAGAGATCCTGTAGTTGTGAAGTCCTGAAGTCAGCTAAGTCATTCATGCAGTGGTTGAAATAGAAGAAAGAAGCTATATCAGATGCTGTGATCATTTTGAAGTGTAGGAAGGGGCCCAAAGGATGAATACACAGTAACAGAAATTATTTGAGAGTAGTCTGTGTTTTATACAGATGGCATGAATTCAGTGGATGAGAAATGAAGATAGTATAAATTGGCTGTTACTCTAAAATGACATTTAATATGGAGAAAGTTTATATTTTCCTATCTTTATATTAGGGGTTTTGAAAATGTGAGGCTTCTGTAGAAGAGTGTTTTTCATTCAAGTTTCTTTGGACAGGATTTCTCACCTTGACCCCATTGACATTTTGGGCCAGATAATTCTTTATCTGTGAGGGGTTGTCCTGTGCGTTGCAGGATGTTTAGCAGCATCCTTGGCCTCTACCTACTAGATGACAGGAATAACCTCTTCACCTGCCAATTGTAACAAAAAATTATCTGCTATTGTGGACCACTGTTTCAGAGCAAAATGATGGAAGAATAGGTGATAAAAGAAGTATGTGATTCATATGATGTTCAATTAAGCAAGAATTCCATCATGCCCAGTGGAATGGAGATGTATTAGAATAGTAATGGTAAATAAAGCTGTAGGAGTTGGATAGATATGAATGTGATTGCTACAAAGAAGAAGACAGTAGAAGGGATATGAAATATTTGAGCAGAAGGTAAATTGAAAGCATGTTTATAGAAACAGGTAAAATGGGGATCTTGGATATTTGAATTAGGAATAAGTAGATGTCCTGACACCCAGGGAACCTTCATGTGGCAGTATGACTCCGAAAACTACAACCATGTCTGTGTGCAGGGCAGATCTTGTATCTCTCTACTTGCGGCAATATGGACATAGGAAATCTATAAGATACATAATGTTGGCTATGAAAATCATCTCTTTCTTTTTGTACGTGATCCAGTGACACTTCCTTGGGATAATAAAGCATTTATAAAAAAGACCCATTGCATTGAGGGTAGAGGACATTGGGAAGGTTATTAGTATTTATATTTCCAAAGCAATTAGGGTTTCATGACTAGAGAACATAAATAGGATGGAATAGATAGGAATACCTACATTTTATATGCTTCTTAAAAATTATACAAGTGTTATAAAATGCTGAATATGAAGTTTCATCGTGATTACGGGTAAGAATTTCCCCAAAGGATCACCAGTGGTTTGACTGGACTCAAGAAATAAGCAGTCATGCTAGTAGGTTCTGGATATAAAGATCCAAAAGTATTCTTTGCCCTGATACTACAGTAAGGCAGTTCTGGCTCATGAATGGATAAACTAGGTTTTCCCCGAGCAGTCCTCTCTGTTTTTCAGCATACCAATTCTTTAGGATCAGACATTCAATTCTTCTAGAAATCCCTCCCGCCCCCAGCTCATGTTATAAACTAGGTCCCTGCTTCTTTCCTTCTTTTCTTTTTCTTCTTTCCCCCTTCCCCCTTTCCTCCTTCTTTATTGTCCTGTTCTTTCAGGTATTTCCCCCCATGACTATTGGAAATCTATATTTCTTGTGTTTTAATACTGCATAATGTTTTATTACTCTTATTAATTTCCCATGGTCCAGAAAAGACAATTTCATTGTATTATTTTATTAGTCTCAAAAAACAGTACTGCCAACCCCTTATAAAATACCGGTAGATTTTACAGTTGTGATCAGCCTATACTTTTGACTATCAGTTACTAGTAACTAGTAACTTTTCTCATGTATTAATAAAATCATAGCTTTAGCTCATGGCACCTTTTCAAAACTGTATTTGGCTTTTCTCTGTGCTTAATGTAGTAGTTTTGCTTTTAGCTCACTTCCTAATTCTCTTTTTGCACAATTCATTTTGGCCTTAATTTCTTTACTTTTCTATATAAGTTATCAAGATGTTAAAATGTGTGTATATATTTAACTTCTACCCATTTGCTCTTGGTTATTTCTTTAGTTATGATTTTCTAGATTTGTCGGTCATCATTCTCCTGCCTCTGTTACTGGCATAGCATCATTAGGCATCCCAGTTTCATTTCTTCATTCTAATCCTACTGCATGTTACTATAATATTTTCTGTAGTATTTTTACAGTTATGGATGCTTTTACATGTACTGTGTTGCTTCATTTTCCTAACAACCTTATATAAGATGGCCAGAGTGGAGGATATTAACAACATTTGTAGATGAGGGAGTTGAGATTCCTAGAGATTGTTAGTTACTCAAAGCCACATGGCCAGTAAGGAACCAATCTGGGATCTTCTTTGTATTAGTTTACCGATCTTTCTGTAAATAAAAGTTGTTTAGTCTTAAAAATGCCTAGAGAAGGTTTTAAAATAGATACTTTAAAGAGAGCCAGAGACCTCATTTTTTTTTTCCCTTTTCCATTGGTTCTAAAAACTTGACATTCAGTAGATATTACATTAAAATTACGTTTTTTTCTTTTTTGTTATAATAGGGAGAGCTAATCTGTAATCTCTTGTTGAAATATGTAGATTAAGATGGAAAAGCAAATTAGCTAATTGTCATAATAGTACTTCATGCATTCTTGGAAAGTAGAATGCAGTAATTCAGATGTTGGGGATTTGTTTTAGCTATGTCAAGTTAATTTTGCTATATAAGCTATTCTTCATTTCTAAAATATCTTTCTGGGATACAAATATAGATCTTTGTTGTAAACACAGGGAAGATAGAGGTACTGATAAAGAATTTTTTGGCCTTTTTTTTTTGACACTTATGTTTTTCTGCTTCTAAGCTTTTGTGTTATCAATCAGATATTTACTTCTCAGAAAACATTTGTTAATTATTTGTTAGTCATTGATTTGTTTATCAAATGCTTTGTAAAATTAGTTATTATAGAGAGATCCAAACATAAACCAAACATCATTCTGCCTTGAAGGTATTGTGGAACATACAAACAATACTTATTATATACTTATTTTACTATGTTTCATGAGTAGTACATACTTGAGGAATGCGTCAGAAGTTTGGAATAGCTGTCACAAAGACTAAGAGAGCTGACTAGAGACCATTAATGTATGTCAATGAGTATTGATTATTTCTGGAGTTATCTGGGATAAAAAATATGTTTTTACTAGAAATTTGTTTTGATATACTATATAACAAAGGACTGTCAGGGTGAGTCAATATTAGAAAATCTTTTAATACATATAATTCATCAGCAGGTCAAGTAAGAGTATCTATGTAGTTGCTTCATTTGATGCCAAGGACTTCTCATGTAACTAATGCATTTCTTGTAATAGATACCCTCTTGATCATGGTAGGGAAAAACTACTTCAGATCAATAACAGTCATTAAACTTTAAAGTAAAATGACTGAAATTTTCTTTGAATACAAGTTACTTATGTCAGCATTACTATTTAATACTTCTTGGATTTTTTGCCCAATACATATTAAAGAAATTATGAGAAATATAATGAAAAGGGGTAGATAAAATTGTCATCACTTGCTGGAAAGAGTTTTCATTAAAGAATTAATAGAATTCATAAAAGTTTAGTAGAGTACCTAATTGAATTATAGTCATATAAAAGATAGCAGCATTTCTATAAATCAGTTTCCCAGGTAGATAATATAATGAAAAAGATATGCTATTTCCAGCAGCAACTAAAATACTTATGTCAGATAAAAGACAACTGGAATGAATGGAGAGATCTTTTTTTAATGTAAGAATTATTATGAAGATGTCAGTTATTTTAAAATTAAGATGTAGATTTGATGCAATTCTGATGAAACTATCAATGGTAAGGTTCTGAGGGTTTGAAGAAGAATAATAGGCAAGCACATAGACACATTTATTACACATATATTCTAAAAAAAAGATGGAGAGGCCGAGAGTGGTGAGAGTGGCAAACTCTGTTAAATGGTTAAACATCCCACAGTTAATTTCATTAGGATAATGTGATATCATTGGATTAATTAAGCTGATAATAATACAGAAGAGATAGCTCAAAAATAGACTTTTAAAGAAATTGATATATTAATGGCAAATTGAAGAAATTCACTAGAGAAAGAGAATGAAGAAGAGGAATGCTCATTATACATCAAAATGAATAAATTCCAAATGGACAAAAGCAGGGGCTGGCAAATTATTAGTGATGGGCCAAAGCCAACCCTTCCATTTTTTGTTTTATTTTTGTTTTTCTACCCACTGCTTTTATAAACTTTTGTTTGAACATTGCCACATTCATTCATTTACATATTGTGTATGGTGCTTTTGCTCTATCAGGGCAGAGTTGAGTAGTTGTGACACAGACCATATATGGCCTGCAGAGTCGAAAATATTTACTATCTGGCCCTTTGCAGATAAAGTTTGCTGACCCCTGGATTAAAGGACTGTATTATAAACAATGAAACCACTTTCTTATTATTTTATTATGGAAGTAAAACTTTGTAAGAGATAGAAGAAATCACAAAGGTAAAGATTGTCAGATTTTTTGGCATAAAAATGGAAACCAATACATACAATTTTTAACTCAGTACATATTGAGGAAATGTTGATATCAAATGATGCTGAGGGTTAATAATATTGCTCTATTATAATGCACTTTTGTAAATGAACATTGAAAAAAATGACTGCAAATTGAAACAGTGGAAAAAAGACTTTTAAATGACTTTTTTTCCCCCATAGATTGCTGAAGTAAATATCATTTAGAACAGTTTTTTTGGGGGGAAACAATCTGTTTTTGTGTATCAGCAACTTTACTGTGTACCTTTTTACCTAGTAATTCCGCCTTACGAGTCCTTTCCTTAGGAGGTATTCCTAAATACGGGAGTATAAATATTCACAGAGGTATTCCTCTTGACATTATTGATTGTGCTAAATGTATGAAAATATTAAATGGACCAACACTGGGTTGTGGTTATGTAGTCTCAGTGCCATGCAGGGAGGGCCATGGGAACCTGAGGAAAAAGGAATACTGACCTTGTCTTTATGTAAAGCTTTGGGATTTTGTCTACTATGAATTTTTACATGTATTTGATTTTTAAAAATACCTCATTAAATATCTTGATTATCAAGGTTTTTGGCACCCCCTTAATTTTGTGCCTGAGGCAAGTGCTTCACTCAACCTCACTCCAGTTGTATCCCTGTGTAATTTGATATGTTTTGATATATTTGTATTTCTGAAACTTGAGTAATGTGCCAACACCCTCAACCATAAAAAAGGAGGTATATCTGATATGCCTCAGAACTCCTAGAATAAGGGGTTTTACAAGTTTCAGTGTGATAAACTATATTAATATAAAAGTGAAATCTATTACTTAATGATTTACAGTGTAATAGTATAATTGTAAAAAGCAAACAGCAGCACTGAAAACTTGTAGTGGAGTTCAATTATATGATGGTTATTCGTGACTTAAATTATGTTTATACGCACTTAAAAATCATTGAAATAAACACACAATTTAACAAATATTCTTTAAGAATTTTTAGACTACTTAGACCTCAAAAATTCTTGTATCCAATTTTTTTTTTTTTTTTTTTTTTTTGAGTTGGAGTCTCACTCTGTCGCTCCAGCCATCCTTCCGCCTCAGCCTTCCAAGTAGCTGGAACTACAGGCGCGCGCTACCACACCCGGCTAATTTTTTGATTCCTTGTAGAGATGAGGTCTCACCAAGTTGCCCAGGCAGGTCTCAAACCCGCGGGCTCAGGCAGTCCACTCACCTCTGCCTCCCAAGGCACGGGATTAAGGCTGAGCCACCGAGCCCGGCTAAGAATTTTTAGACTACTTAGACTTCAAAAATTCTTGTATCCAATTTTAGAAACATTGATATAGTTAGCCATTAGAAGAAGTTATTTTGGAGTAATATGTAATAACATGCAAAAGTTCAAATGATTCAAGTGAGCAAAACACCAGTTTGTAAGAATGATATATTTAGTATAATTACAACTGTGTAAAGAAATAAAACCTCTGAATAGAGGAAAAGGCTGGAAAGAAATATACCCAAAGAATAGCAGTGGTTGTTTTGGGGTGATAAAAATATGATTAGAATTTTTTTATTATTTCTACTTATCTAAGTTTTCTGTGGTGATGGTGTATTACTTTTATAATAAACAATCTGATTCTGTAATAAAATTAAAGAGAAAATTTCAAAATAATTTATATCTGGTAGTGCCACAGGCTAATTAGAAAGCTACTTTCATTTTTTTTTCCATCTTACAATCTTAGCATATAAAAAAACATATACCCATATTGCCATTACAGTTTGCTTGCTGTTTTGTGTTTATTATTTTTTATTAATGTTAATGTTACATTTTTTACCTCTATATAGCAATAGTAAGATGTCTTGAATGTCTGGATGTCTTTAGATATTTTTTCTTTTTTCTATGTATTTATTGATCTTTTTCTTTTTAAAGGAGTATAGTCATGGCCAACAGCAAAAAACTCAAGAGGGGGAACTGAAAATTAGTGCTGTGTTTTCAGTCAGTGGCAGCCCTCTTGGTAAGAAACAGATCTGAATAAATGAATTGTTTTATTTTGACCAATATGAATGAAAGGAAGTTCTACTTGTGTTAGTAAATTAGGCAGTTCTCTCTGCCCATTTAGGATGCCTTTAAATTGTATAATGCATAATTACTGTTAGTTTCAAGACTAGCTCTAGAAGAAAAGATTGTGTACTTAAAATTCATGAAAAAAATAAAACATTTTTTTCTTTCATTTTTTTTTTTTTAAAGCTCCACAGTTGACTACCGGCTTTCAACCCTCACTGGCATCATCTGGCATGAATAAAATGCTTCCTTCAGTTCCAGCCACAGCTGTTCGAGTTTCCTGTTCTGGTTGTAAAAAAATCCTCCAGAAGGGGCAAACTGCTTATCAGAGGAAAGGGTCTACTCAGCTATTCTGCTCCACACTGTGCCTCACTGGATATACAGTTCCACCTGCCCGCCCAACTCCTCACACCAAGAAAACTTGTTCAAGTTGCTCAAAGTATAGCAGAATTCTAAATTATCTTTTATCTTTTTTGTTTCTTTCTTTTTGTTTAACATACTTTGTTCTTAGCCTGTGTATTATAATAGTCTGTGTTTCCTTTTTTTAAAAATATATAAATACTGCATTATTTTCAGTCTTCTTTCTGTTGTTGCTTTCAGTCTTTCTGGGTACTAGGTGTGTAGCTCTTTTTTTTTTAGCTTTAAATTATATGACTTTTATATATTAAGTGTTTTTGAAACCAACTCTTCCATCCTTGTTAGTTGAGATAGCTTATATAACAAAAAGTACACATTTAGGGGTACTGTATTGCCATAATATTTTATCTGTAACTGTGGGCAAGAAATACTTAAATCCAACACATATTATGTTTTCTGTTATATAATTGGAATTTATGTAATATTTTTCTTCTTAACGTTAAAAGGCTTACAGAGTGTATATATTCTCAGTATCTCTGAATTACCTCAGAGGGTCTGGTGCAGTATTTAATTACATAAAAGAGATATGACCTTATGACTTTAATATGGTCATTCTGATATATTTGGGAAATATGAACTAACTTTGACTAATTTTGTAAGGTGATTGTTAGAAACTATCTAAATGAGTAAGTTGGAAAAAGAGGAATAATGTTCTTGTTCTAAAACATGTTGACTTTGCTATTATTAACCTACTGAAACCATTAATATTTATTATTCTATGTATTAATGTCTATAATTCCTTACTTGGATGCTGCCTTTTCTCTTTTTGGAAAGGTTAAAAGATACTCTGTCTTCTGGTTCATTTAGATAAGAGGCTTTTAAAAGAAATCTGGATATAATTAGAAGTTTTTTGGAAGTTCGTTGTATTTCACATGCTTTTTGTTTGTTTGTTTGAGTTGGAGTCTCACTCATCGCCCAGGCTAGAGTGCAGTGGCATGCTTACGGCCACCCCAGTATTGACCTGCTGGCCTCAGGCAATCCTTTTGCCTCAGCCTTCCAAGTGGAACTACAGGCGCATGCTACCATGCCTGGCTAATTTTTTATTTATTTATTTATTGTAGAAATGAGTTCTCGCCAAGTTGTCTGGGCTGGTAACCTGTGGGATCAGGCAGTCCTTTCTCCTCAGCCTACCAAAGTGCTGAGATTACAGGCTGAGCCACTGAGCCCAACTGTATTTCACATTCTTTATGCTTCATTTTTTTGAAACAATGGGTAAATTTTAGTTATATTTGAGGTTGTAAAATAGCAGTTGAAATATATATAATAACATATATCCAAGTGTAGATTGGACTTGAATATCCTTTGGAAGTTTTATTTTCCTTATAAAATTGCCGCTATTTAAAAGAACAGCAAGGCTGGGCGCGATGGCTCACCCTGTAATCCCAGCACTTTGAGAGGCTGAGGCGAGAGGAGTGCCTGAGCCCATGAGTTTGAGACTAGACTGGGCAATTTGGTGAGACCTCAACTCTACAGTAAATCAAGAAAAATTAACCGGGCATGATGGTGCATGTCTGTAGTTCCAGCTACTTAGAAGGCTGAGTCAGAAGGATCGCCTGAGTCCAGCTAGTCAAGGCTGCGGTGGCTATGAGCATGATACGGCACTCCAGCCTGGGTGACAGAATGAGACTGCAACTCAAGAAAGAAAAAAAGGAACAACAACAAAAACTTACGGAACTTTTTGTTTTGGATTTATCTTTTAAGCTAATAACATACCAATTGAATAGCTCCAGTGATATCAAATTTTTATCTCCTGAGAGTCTAGTGTTCACAGGTAGCTAAAAGCCTTTTAGAACCATGTATATTGAATAAAAGATGAATTAAGATGTTTTCTACCAGCCAGGCTCTGTATCTTAGCCTGTAATCCCGCACTTTGGGAGGCCAAGGTGAGTGAATTGCCTGAGTCCACGGGTTCGAGACCCACCTGAGCAACTTGGCAAGACCTCATCTCTACAGTCAATCAAAAAATTAGCTGAGCGTGGTAGCACGCGCCTGTAGTTCCAGCTACTTGGAAGGCTGAGAGGGAAGGATCGCCGGAGCCCAGCAGGTCGAGGCTGCAGTGGCCGGGAGCAGCCACTGCATTCCAGTCTGGGCGACAGAGTGAGACTCCAACTCAAAAAAAAAAGATATTTTCTACCAGTTTTTGTTAAAATACGGAGTTTAACTAAAAAGATTGGTGTTTTTATGACTTAAAATTCCTTTTGTGAAGGGAAGTTTAAAAATATAATATATATACACACACACACCTTTGAGTTATGCTGTCGTTCAAATAAGTCATATTTCAAGGCTGTTTTTGCTTTTCTTTTTTGTTTATGTCATTAGAACATAAACCATGAGGAGGTGGTTGAGGAAGGTGCTGGGGAGATGTTGATCAAAGGACACAAAATTTCAGTTAGAAGGAATAAGTTCAGTGGATCTATTGAATAATATGGTAACTATAGTATTCTTGAAAAATACTAAGAGAGTGGATATAAAATGTTCTCACCACACTAATATTGATGTATATGTTAATTAGCTAGATTTAGGCATTCCACAATGTCTATATACAGGTTGTATCTCTTGTCAGAAATTCTTGGGACCAGAAGTGTTTCAGATTTTGGTTTTTTTTAGATTTTAGAATAGTTACATTATTTATACTTACCGGTTGAGCAACTCTAATTTGAAAATCTGAAATTCGAAATGCTCCAATGAGCATATCCTTTGAGAGTCATGTTGGCACTCAAAAAGTTTCGCATATTAGGAGCATTTAGGATTTCCAGCTTAGGGATACTCAGCATCTTCTTCAAAACATTATGTTATACATGGTAAATACATATAATGTTATATCAGTAAATAGATACATATAATATATAAACCATGAGGGTAGGAATTTTGCCTGTGTGTTCACTGCTCTATAGCTAGCACAGTAGATGTTTAATAAATACTTATTGAATGAGTGAATTAATGATTCCAAAAAAAGCTATTCTTTGTAGTTGTAACTTATGTGATAAAACTATTAACCGATTTCCACATAATGTTTTTGGAAGTTTAATTTGGTAAAAATAGACTTTATACTACTTGAATTATAAAACATGTTTTTAAAAATGTATATTTGGTATATCTTATGGTTCTAATTTCTATATTCCAGTATATTCATCATCGGATTCTAATATTAAGTTGGCTTGAAGATGATAAAAATTTCAGTTAATTAGTTCTCTTTTCATAATTGTCATAAATAGTTTTTTCAAAGATTTGTTATTTTTGAAACGACCATAGAAAACTCACATAAGTTTTTTTTTTTTTTTTGAGTTGGAGTCTCACTCTGTTGCCCAGACTGGAGTGCAGTGGCCGCTTCCGGCCACCGCAGCCTCAACCTGCTGGGCTCCGGCGATCCTTCCGCCTCAGCCTTCCAAGTAGTTGGAACTACAGGCGCGCGCTACCACGCCGGCTGATTTTTTTGACTTATTGTAGAGATGAGGTCTCGCTTGCCCAGGCGGGTCTCGAACCTGCGGGCTCAGGCAATCCACTCACCTCAGCCTCCCAAAGGCGTGGGATTACA
>CAUYQG010111434.1:0-27129 GCA_963574415.1 Tarsius wallacei | reverse complement strand
CCGGCTAATTTTTTTGATTTATTGTAGAGATGAGGTTTCGCCTGCCCAGGCGGGTCTCGAACCCGCGGGCTCAGGCAATCCACTCACCTCAGCCTCCCAAGGCGCGGGATTACAGGCTGAGCCACCGAGCCCGGCTTATTCACTTTTCTACATAGACACTTTGGTAATTTCTGTTCTAGACCATCTTCTCCAAGAGTCACTATGTCCACAATTTTTTCCCTGTTTTTTTTTTTTATTATTATTTCTTACTGACATTTCTTACTGGTTTCACTAACAATTTTTAGTAATTTTTTCTCTAGGTGCAATCTATGCAGTTGTATTCAATTTTCGTATGTGGAGCAAATGCCTCCATTGAAACTGAAATGTTATAGGTACAGTGATCAATTGTGTATTTCAGAGTCATTCAAAGTTACAGAAAATAATTTAATGCCATAAAATCTTGCCTTCTGAAAGAATGGCTCACCTATGCTTTTTTGTAGCCCAAGGGTACCCTTTGCACTGAATAAAAACTTCCAATACCTACTGCCGCCAGGTCTCTTGCTATCTGATCATTCCTCTAAAGCAGGGCTACATTTCAAATCGCTGTTTTAACAGATGGTTAAGATAAAGGAAAGATGGGAATAAAAGTTTCATGTGCAGCAATTCATTTTTCAACTACTTTACTTGCTAAACTTGCCTTCCTAAGATTGTGGGCCTCCAGGGCAAGAACTTGTCCTCTTTATGACTTTTGTGTGGCTACAACAAATGATAAATAATAATAAGTTTCACACATTACAGCAGCACAGTACATTTCTAAATACAGGTTAAAGGTTTTTGTTTTGTTTTGTTTTTTATCTATGGACTTGATTTTACCCAGAATATATTCACTATTAACTTTATTTCTATACACTATTTTGTATAAAGTTATGTCAACAAAAGGGGCAATATTTTACAAAGCCCTGATTTGATAGCCGATTTATTTGAAACAACAATGTGGTACAACCAAAGGACTTCCTCCTTATAATTTCACTAGAATAATTTATTATAAAGAAAAAAATGCATTAATGTTAAATTAAGAACATCTTCTTATTGATTCTTGCTTCGATTGCAATTAAACATTATTGTATAAGACATTGTATGATCTGAATTTTCTGCTTTAAAAGAATCCAGATTTTCACCTATATATAAATAAAGTTATAATGTACGTATCATGCTTTATCATACTTATAGAGACTTCCAACATTTCACCATAAATTAATTTAGAAGTGGTGATTGGGAGTATGACAAGCACTCTTTAGGAAACTGGTTAATGCTCAAGTTTTATATTAAATAGATAGTCTTAACTGTTGGCTCGTTATTGCTCTTCCAAAAGTATTCCTAATTTATAGGATGAACAAAAGTAAACCTAAAAGAGCAAAGCAATGTGATTATCAGATGCTCAAGAACAACTATTTCTGGCATGGAACAGGTGGATGGCAATATATATTAATAATTTTAAGTATGTTAGGAAGATAAAGGGAAGAAGCAAATTGTAGTCTATTTGAATTCTGTGATCTCTTAACAGCCTCTTTACTATAGTTAGTACTCATAAATAAATACATATCTCAACACAAAAAAATCTACAAAATAATCTAATATTATAGCCATTACATTATTGTCATTTGTTTTCCCTTTATGACTTGCTCTGTTGAAAATATTACCTAACTGTTGCCTACCTTTTTATCATATAATTATCTCTCTGTGAGGCTAAATATTAAGCCTGGGAGATAAATCTATGCTCAAATAAATTAGGCAGGCCAGAGATGCTGCTCAGCCTAACCAAAAATTCTCAGCACTGCTATCATGGTTGACCCACTGTGAGCCCTCATGGAAGATTTTTGGGACATGGATATACTGCTCAAGATGTTCAGCACCTGAGATATGTAATTCTGTATGGTTTAACAGTAATTTAAAAGGAAGCTTGTTTAACAAATAGGCTTTACAGTTACATATCTCTAACCATATATAAATTTGTAGTATCAAATTGTTTTTACCTGCATCTAAAAATGTATATGCCCCTGTTCATTAGTGGCACAAAATGACATCATAAAATTTGCTAAATGTATTAATTTATTTTAAGTAATCTATTTACTTCTCTCACTCTCTCAATACATGCACAGTTTTGGTTCATCTTAACTCAATTTGTTTTTTAACTATTTCTCTTAAAAAAAAAAACAAATAAAGCAATAACAGTGAATTGAAAGACACTAAGTTATAAAGGGTGTCTGTATCCTTATTTTCAATTCTCAGAAGGCCATCAAAAGTTTTCAGTCTAGGAAGGCTACAGCTGCACATTGTATATTCTGTATCAAAAGCATTAGTAAACCAGCAGTCCAATCAACAACTGTATTCTACTGTACTGTTGTGAGTGGAATACATTCTAGAACATATATTTTTTTTATGACTTCAATTTTTTTATATGCCCTAGTGAAGCATTTTTGCCCACATCAGCAGAAAAATTTTGCATACAATAAAAACAGAGTAAGAACCTTGTGCTTGATACTGCAATGGAAGTTTTGAAAGCTTAAGTTACCTTTAAGGTAACACTTGGGGAAATTACTAACATATATTAGTGCCCTATTAGGTGATCATAAAATTCCTTTTTAAAATATTATTATTTTAATTAAAAGTCATGGTTATAAATATTTATAGAGTACAATGTGATGTTTTGATATATGTATGCAATGTGAAATGATGATAGGATTCATTAGTATTATTAAGGACCATAAAAAACTGAATTCAATTGCATAAACATTTATAGGAATGGTTGTTTAAATCAACTATGGGCAGGAAAATAGTGTGACTTTAAGGAATTTGAACAAAACAGACCAGTGACTTCCAGGGTAAAACTTGGGATAAAAATCATGAATAAAACTGATTCCGTTAGTATTTCCTTTTTCAGCAATGTATACTTACGTTGTTTCAAAATTTATTTGATACTTAAACAAATACTGATTGTTAGACTTCACAAAGTCTGATGATCATAGAATTCATATTTATTATTAAAAGAATCAGTGAGCCGGGCTCGGTGGCTCAGCTTGTAATCCCGCGCCTTTGGGAGGCTGAGGTGAGTGGATTGCCTGAGCCCGCGGGCTCGAGACCCGCTTGGGCAAGTGAGACCTCATCTCTACAATAAATCAAAAAATTAGCCGGATGTGGTAGCACGCACCTGTAGTTCCAGCTACTTGGAAGGCTGAGGCGGAAGGATCGCCAGAACCCAGCGAGTTGAGGCTGCGGTGGCCGGGAGCAGCCGCTGCACTCCAGTCTGGGTGACAGAGTGAGACTCCAACTCAAAAAAAAAAAAAATAGAATCAGTGAAAGCTAAAGTTGTATATAGGTGTCTAACATCAGATCTATATTCTTATTAAGGTCCTTGTAAATAAGTTAAAACATCAACAGTGACAAATAAATTTTGTCTGAAATTATTGTGGGAGCGTAAAATATAATTGAATGCTTTCTGATTAAATCAAACTTCTAAAAGTTAGTATAATACAGTATGTTAAATTGATCACATACAGATTTTGAGAATACTGAAATGGCCAGGGAAGGGAGGGGCACATCTCATCAACAAAAGTACCTGTATGATGAACATTTGTATACCTAACCCTAAATTGTACCCCACATCTTTTAAATAAATAAATTTATGAATAAATACATAAATAAATAGAAAATACTGAAATGGCTTGTAGCTTATGTTACCTTATGATCTGGTTTGCTGACCTGACTACTATTTGAGTCCTATTTTTTATTTCATTATTAACCAGGTTTTGAGACGATTCAAAGACTGGTTGAAAGCTTATTTCTGTTTTGTGAGATTCTATTTTTATGTAAGGGTAAAATGTTTTTGAGAGAGAGGGAAATATATTAAAATGTTTCAAGTGAAGCCATTGCTTTGTCAAGAACAAAATCATATTGCTTAAAAAGACATTTTAAAAGAAATAGTTAAAACCATTATCTTGATTTGCAGCTAAAAGATGGGAGGAAATTTGGTGAAAGTTTTTCAGTAGATCAGCTTGATTATTCTCTTGTAGAAAAACCACTTAATGGAAATTACTGTCACATTTTTGCTTGCAGCTATAATTACTAGGTAAGCAAGACTTCCAAATTTTTACTCAGAAATGCGGCCTTCATCTGAATAGCAAAATTTTCTACATTCAACTCTTCACTATAAAATCCATAGAATCTGTCTTCACAGTAGATCTGGAATGTCACTTCACCTCCATCTTTCTGTGCCACACCAGCAGAAAAAGTGTGCCTGCTCTTCCTGTAACCATTAAAATAGCCTCCCCACTTATCCACAAATTCCTGCTTGCGTTCCTACTCTCTGTGCATCACATAACAGCCTCCTTATGTTCAAAAATTGAAGCTTCATTGAGTCAGTTCTCACACTACAATTGGGTCATTTCATTGCTTTTAGGCTAAACTCTACTAATGCAGTACTTTTTTTCTTTCATTTTCCCCCCTTAGTGTACACTCACACTGACTATCTTTCACTCACTCAAATGCACCTTTAGCTTTTGGAATTTTTGCCCTCACTGCTTGTTTCATTGGAATAATTACTTCTCTCCCAACCACTCACTCCTTCCTTAGTTAAATTCTACTCACAGTTTATGTCTTAAGTGAAAAGGCATTTTTCAATGACCTTGATCTCAAAAATTTACAGTACCATGTATTTCATCTTAGTTTTCATCACAATATTAAATAAGATTTGTTTAACTATTTTCATTTAAAAATCTTAACCTGTTAGACTCTACATTCATTCTTTCTCTGTCTCTCTTTATCTCTCCCCAACCCCCATCATATCATATGTTTGTGTGTAAGTATGTGTGCAAATTACCATACCCTTAGCACATATCAAACATGAGTCATTTAGTCATATTATTGACATTCACTACATGCTTGTCAAGTGGATAAATTGAAAGTAAACAGCACCATCGATAAAATGTACAAAAATATTAATTTATATATTGTATTAACGAAGAATAACACAGACATATGCATTGCAGATGGCGAAAGTTCATTAAAGTAGAAGTTTCCTGAAAGAATAATTTTACAATACAGACATAGTAAAGAAAGCTGTTCTAAATTTCCATATTTTAATTGACAAGTAACCATAACATTAATGATCATAGTAAATACAGTGTATTCAGTACAAGAATGAACCATACAATGTACTTGCTCCTCTATGTAAAATCTATGATTCACATATTCTTGACAAAGAGAAGTTTTTACAACTCTAGAAAATAACTGATTGCCCTATAACTATCACTGGTAAACTATGTTCTTTCTCTACTTTTCATCAGTGACAAAGAAAGAACGATCACTTGGAAAAGCAATCAGGTTGTATTCAGTGACCAAAGAATGGAGAAGAGGAGCACCTACTCTAAAGGCACCTTCTCTCTGAACAGTGGATGGTATGAGAGTGTTAAGGACTTGGGTACTGGGAGGGGAAGGTGTGCAAGCACGAACAGAATTCCAGATAGGCAGGTCCAGTTCATAGTCATGTTCCTCCATATGTCAGATATACACAGAACAGAGGCGATTTTCTCTTGGTGGTTGATTTGTAGCATTATAATAATATGCTAATGAATGAAGAGTAATTGGGGTAGTGTGCTCTGTTTCACACCGGTCTGCTCTTGTATGCAGAGGTTTTTCCGCAGATCTGACTTACTCTGATATCTGATGTGGGGGGATCACCTGGCTACGTAAGGCACATGAGCCAGGTCATCTGGTTTCCTTAAGCAGCTGTTCCTGAAAAGAAGCTGTTAAAATTTTCTCAAGAGACTAAAGAAAACCTGATAATGTTTTCACATTGTCTCCTTGGGACTTGCCCGGTGGCATATAAGACAAATAGCAATCCAGACCAATTTAAAACCTTTTTATTCAACAAGTAAAAACTTTTCTCATTGATCATGTTTTTGCACATCAACCAATCAATTACAGAGCCTTGTTATCAAAGTTAGCGAATCACAGACTCGTCCCGATAGATGCACCTCTGAGTGCTAACCAATCAACAATAGTCGTATCTAAGTAATTATACTTCTACAGATGATGTCATCCCACTTGTGTTTATAAGTCCACATATTTCTGAAACTTATAATTCCTAAAAAGATCTATGTAAATTGGGCAGTCTGTTTTACTCAGAGACTGTACCTAAATAGTGTAGCTCTTCTTTAACAAAATAAGTGATACATTTAGAATGTGTTTTCATTTAATATTGAGTGGTAGTCTGTTTATCTTTTACTGTTCTAAGTAACTTCTTTCAAAATTCATTCTACAAAGGAGAAAAATGAGGATCAGAAAATATAAGTGCTTTAATTGAGTTTGCAGTGATCATATTATATCAATATTAGAATATTGATTGTACTTACTCAATATAGTTAGTTGGTGATTATAAAATATTAACATAGGCATGTACTTAATACATTTACTTTATATAGAATTTTTAAAGTAGCATATCTACCCACTAAATAATTTAAGAGAATATAAAACAGCAACATAGAAGAAGAGAAATAAATGGAGGGAAATAGCAAGAAAACATAAAAAATCAAAACATGAAATAAGAAACTAAAATTAGAACAGTGTGTCTGTTATAAAAATAAATATGTAATTTTAAACTAATAAGCTAATAGTGAAAGATTGTTCTTTTTCTTAAATAACATATGGAACTACAGATTACTCATTAAATACAAACTTGCAATAAAATAAAGTAGAAAAAGGCAAAGGTAAAGGACAGAATAAATAATAGATAAAAACTAATATTTGTATGAAATTATTAGATAATTAGTATTGATATAAGATAAAAATGTCAATAAAGTTATGAAGTTCCAGTTCAAGACATCACACTGAAAAAAATACTAAAATTTTAGGAGAAAACTCAAGATATGTATTTTAAATAAAATTGTATACACTAATATGTGCAAAAATGGCAAATGATTAAATGGTAATTTGACATAATTTGTAAATTATAAAGAAAGAAAAGTTTCTAGAATTTTTTTTTTTTTTTGACTTGGAGTCTCACTCCATCGCCCAGGCTAGAGTGCAGTGGCACGCTCACGGCCACCCCAGCATCAACCTACTGGACTCTGGCAATCTTTCCACCTCGGCCTTCCAAGTAGCCAGAACTACAGGCCCGGGCTACCACACCCAGCTAATTTTTTATTTATTGTAGAGACAAGGTCTCATCAAATTGTTTGGGCTCAGGCACTCTACTCACCTTGGACTCCCAAAGTGCTGGGATTACAGGCTGAGCTACCAAGCCCAGTAAGATAATTTTTAAATAAAATAAGAATTATAACTGAGATTTTGACTTTATCTTTTGCATTTCTAATTTTTTTTATTTGGGTTTTCACTCTCTTTTTCTTAGTCAATATGGCTAGAAGTCTGTCAATTTTATTTATTCTTTCAAAGAATCAGCTTTATGTCTTGTTGATTTTTATCTATGACATTTTTGTCTTCAATACCCTGCTGTTGAGACTTTATTTTGGTGATCTGGACTCTTCTGCTGAAGTTAGAATTTTGCTGGTATGGCCATTCTAGTTCCCTTACAAGTGATAGCAGGCTGTTTACTTGTTATCTTTCAGTTTTCTTGATGTGTGTGTGAAGAACTACAAAATTTCCTCAGTACTGCTTTCATGGCATCCCAGAAATTCTGATAAGATGTATCTTTGTTTTCACTTGTTTCTAGGAATCTTTTAATTTCTATCTTGATTTCCATGTTGACCCAGAAGTTGTTCGGTAGCATATTGTTTAATGTCCATGTGTTTGTGTGTTTTGGGGACGTCTTGTTGTTGGTGATGTTTATTTTCATTCTACTGTGATCTGAGAAGATGAGATTTTTATTAAACTTTTTGTTTGAATGCATATGTTTATCTCTACTTATTTCACAATTCCAATAAACAGAAGTGATTGTATTTAACAAAAATAAATACATTTTAACAAGAACATGGAAATATGGAACAGAGATAACCACAGATGAGAAATGTCAACCAATTTACATGAAGGAAAGTAGATATACAAACAATAAATGATAAGAGGTTTACGTATATCTCCATCTGAAAGTTTCTAGATGGGTGGTCAGGAGGATATTCCAAGAATCCTGTAGATTTCTTTTGCAGATTTCCCTATAATTGCTTGGTGATTTAGGGTCAATATACCTCTCTAAAGGCATGTGTAGGAGGGAGAGATGCTGAAAAGAAGATTGAAAGTAAATGACAGTAATTAACAAACCCTATCACTAGCTAGCTAAGGGACTGCCCCCAACACTCCTGTAGGAAATTTAAAAAAATACTTCCAAGGAAAGTGAATAAGAGAGCCTCTGTCTTGGGGTCCACTGAACCCTGCTGATGGTGAGGAGAATTACTTCATGAAACTCTTTCTACACTGCAGACCCACTAACCATACCAGGCAAAACAGAGTCCTTAGGAAAAACTGGGCAGATCAAGAGTAAAATCCTACAGATACAGATTTTGGGATAGATGGAGAAGGATTATTTCACATAAAGCAGCCTAGTTTCATCTCATTGTGTAAATTGATTTTAAAGATCCATTAGTAGACAAACTCTGTTCACACATTTGAGCTTCTTTTCACTTTTTAATGCTTCATTTATAAGTATAAAGAATTATCAGATGTTGAAGGAATATCTCAAACCAAAAAAGACAGATTGAAATGATTTTTAAAAAGACCTATACTTAATTTGAATGGTGCATTTATATGGCACCTACATCCCTGCATATATCCAAATGATAAGAATAATTGAATGATTAGAGACCTTACAACTTAGACTTAAGATACACATTTTAAATATCATAGCTAGAGAAAGCTTGTCAAATGTTTTTTACTCTCAAAAACTACTATATTAAAATTCATTGCATAGATTATAGTCATTAAGACCTATTAAAATAAAGTTTCAAGAAAACATTTTCCTGTTTTGACAAGTCCATGTTGCTCATTATTGGATGATGTGTAAGGATGTTTCCATCAGTTTTGCTTGCAATATGCATTATTCTCATTTGCAATCAATAACTTGACTGGCAGACAACTCCCAGAGAGAGAGAGAGAGAGAGTGAGGATATTTAGCTGCTTCTTTTGCCATACCACATCATTTTACTTCATCTTTCAAACTTCTACATGACATAGCACAGAAAACACCACAGTACTGTGCTTCATAATTAGCTGCCTTTTTACTTTTGCTCTTTTTTATGAAAGGCAGATATCTTGTTATAATACATCATCCTAATATCTTATGACCTGTTTGAAATTTGTTTTCTTTTCACCTTTAAAAGGAGGAGGGATAGCAAAGCACATCTTCAACACAATTAACAATTTCCAGACTCCAAAAAATTATTCTGTAATTGCCAAATGACAGGCTATAATATTTTTGAATCTGAGCATTCATTCAAGTCACAGTATTGTTAGGAAAGGCTTTTTATATATATTTTACATAATATTTTAATGCAATAGATGTCATTTTGTTTAACTTTCATGAATCCTAACCCTGAATTCAATGCTGATAAGTTCATATATTGAAAGTCAGATGGAAGTATTTTTGCTCCAGAATTTAAAATCAAAAGAAAAAAGTATAGAAGTCCAAAATCTATTGCTTATATAAGTCTGGGTTGATTACAGCTAATGGAGGTTTGGATTTTTGTTAAAGAAATATATTATAAATTAAACAACTCTAAATAATGTATATCTTAGTTAAATGAATGCAACTATGGGAAATCCTAATATATTTTTTTACCTAAATTTGAAGAATTTAGGCACATACAGCAATCATGCCTCAAACTAGTAAACATAAAGTATAAATACAATGCACTCTGAATTAGTAACATCTTAGCATTTTCATAATCCAACCGTAATCTGAATCATCATCCTTGTTTCATTTACACGAAAGTAACATCCTGCCTGTCTTTTGTCCTGACTCACCTACAGACCACCTTTCATCAGCAGTCAGTTTTTTGATATGCCCATCAGATCATATTACTTATTTTAGTTCTAAATGAATATGTGTCTTCCATAAATCTGTACACTGTCTAATAAACATCATTGCATCAAAATCATGACCTTTTAAAAATTCTATCATCAGCCAGTAGCCCAAGGAGAATCACCTCTGCCTCTCTTCTACACAAATCCCATGTGAATAAAATAAACTGACAGGACCTAAATCATATCCAGAATCCTAGCAGCCAAGGAATCTAGAGGTTGCTACAGCCTTACAAATTAACCAACTACAAAGAGAGGAAGACAAGAGCTTTGAGAAAGTCAGTCCACACTACAGATATAGAAATATATTAATTATAACCAGACATTGATAAATGCATAAGTATTATGGAGTACTATAATTAAAACAAAAATGATGCTTGGTTACATATAAGTCTGACCTCTGGGTATTCTAGAAACATGTTCAGGACAATGCCTACTGATTAGGTCTGAAAAGAAGGCAACTGATTTATTTTCTCCACTACAAACTGCATTATTGTTTGCATCTTAAGGTGTGTTCATGGAGGACAAAACACAGTCTCTTGATGCTAGAAAAATATTACTCAGTTTCTTGTGATGACGTTCCCATCATTTCCCTATTTAAAAGTTCTTAAACTTACTTTGGTATATTCTGAACTTCTCTTTCTCTGTGAATCTTGTAGCTTGCCCATAAAACCCCTACCTGAAGGATATAGAACATTTTAGTCATTCATTTAATGATTTTTCTTTAATAAATATTTACCTAGTATCCACACTGACACAGACACCATAGCAGACATAAGACATAGTCTATCAGTAGAAGAGAAAAGTGAACTGACAACTGCATTCTGCTTGGTTAATGACATTTTCTATATTTGTGAAAGCAAAGAAGTGAGAATCTACATTGAATAGGGATGAAAGAGTCACATAAAGAAAGGGTCACTAAAAGGAGACATTCAAATTAGCTCCAAGGCTCTGAAGTTTACCTAGGAAGAATTAAGATGAGGTGAAGTCTTTATATCTTCAATGGTTACTCCAGTTATGAATACATATATTCGAAACGTAATTGAATTGGAATACACCGTGTGTAGATATCTGGGATAATTATGCCTATATGGGTTCACAGGAAGAAAAAAGGTATTAAATTCCCTTAAGTCAGCATTCATAAGTGGTCTTGAGAAGGAAATGTTCCATAATAATTATTAATTCTAACATTTTCAGTAAAGTTATACAAAATTATGATTTCCAAATGCCTATTTCTGGTTGGTTTGTCAGTCTCTCCCATCACTTGTATAAACAGTCCCTGCATTAAATTGCTTCTATTTTGATAGGTGGATATTGAATGATATGGGATCCAATGCATTTCTACAAACTTTCAGTTTATGCATGCTGCCACAGTGAAGCAATTTATCTCTGAAGAAATATAGCTGAAGACAATGCATAACAATCACATAATAACCTAGCCCTACATACTATCAGATAAAAATTGTGAAAGCTTTTACATAGAAGTCTCCTCTATACTTCTAAACATCTGCGTTTTTATTGATTGCATCAGGGAGAATGCATTGTGACTCTGGCTCTATCTGATCAAATGTGGACAGTCATTGTGCAACCTGGGCATTGGCTAATATACCAAATCTGCAAATGTTTCAACACGACGGATAAGAACATGCCATATAGGGTCATCAGGACTCTGATTTATAGCTTAGTAAATTAGCAAACAACTTGGAAAGCATGTAGAGGCTTTATTGCAGGTCTGGCAGAACCAGAAGACAACGTAATAATGGCCTTGGTCCTGCCAGTTTCATCAAGAGGATAAACAACATTGATTCTCTTCATACTGATTTTGTGTAGATACTTTCTGAATACCGTGCCTAGTGACGTTATAGAATCTACTTGCAAGTGTAGATATATTTTGCAGAGACCACGGTGTCTACTTTTTGCTGCCATATCATCAAGAATAGGGTTTTATATTTAACAATACAGTCATATAAAATATTGACCTGTAGGCCAAACTCCTTGCCTGATCCTCAAACCCTGGACTACTTAAGATACCTGGCACCCATAGAATAATTAAGTTCTATTCAAATTAGTGTACACCTTCAGCCATGCCATGCTTAAACCAAGTACTTGTTGAATACGTCATCCTCATAAACCTCAGTTTCAAAACAGATCCAACCCCTCTGCACTTGGTACCCTAGCTTTACGACTCTCTTTTCACTTGCCACCATGGTTCCTAGTGTCCAGTCCACTGTAAACATGGCTATAAAATTAGCAATTCTACAATACACTTATTTATTTACCTTAAACAGAAAAAAATACAGAAAGTTGATTGCTTATGAAAAAAATAATACACTTATTATAGTTATTCCCAGCACATTCTTTAAATAAACCTTTTTGTACTCAAGTGTTTTGTTATCTGAAATTTCCATTAATTAGTGCTGGTTCCCTGAAGAAGGGAGACTTGTGGGGTTTCTTGTTTGTTATTGATTTTTTTTTGTTTGTTTTTTTGTTTGTTTGTTTGTTTTTTTGAGTTGGAGTCTCACTCTGTCGCCCAGACTGGAGTGCAGTGGCCGCTCCCGGCCACCGCAGCCTCGACCTGATGGGCTCCGGAGATCCTTTGGCCTCAGCCTTCCAAGTAGCTGGAACTACAGGCGTGCGCTACCACACCCGGCTAATTTTTGATTTATTGTAGAGATGAGGTCTCGCTTGCCCAGGCGGGTCTCGAACCTGCGGGCTCAGGCAATCGACTCACCTCAGCCTCCCAAAGGCGCGGGATTACAGGCTGAGCCACCGAGCCTGACTGTTATTGATTTTTTAAAAAATATTTTCTCATTTTAGCATAAAGTTGTATTGCTTGGCAAATCATTCAACTGCAGTTGTATGACCTAGCCAACACACCTGTGTCTGACCATGGCAATGACCTGAAAAACATTGGTATTTGTCTTTCTCCAGTTGTGGAGAGCATGCAATGTCCCACGTCACATTCACTCCTAGCTCCTTATTCCTGGCCATGAACCATTTCACTAGATTTTGTGGAGGAAGATAGAGCTCTGGTTTAGCACAAAACAATATTCCAGGTACTGCACAGTCACTGAGGTTTTCTATATTTTCTCTTTCCTCAGCCCGTCTCCTGAAACATTGCTATATTTATGCATTCTTTCAAATATATAAAAAGGACAATAAATTAATAAAAATATTAGTTACACTAAAAAGTATACAAATTAAGAAAACCAATAAATAAATCACTTATTGATAGGCTTGTACATTTAAAAAAATCCTAATGACCTTCCAAAGTTTGCATAAAATGTTGTAAAATGGCCAAATTCTTGTATTAACTTAAATCCTCTGAAACTATTTTAAGAAGCCTCCAGCAAGATATGGTCAAACACATTATCAGTAGCAAAACTATGAACCTACTTGAATAATTAAATTAAATGAATGCCTAATTAAACTAAGGTATAACTATTATAAGTGTGGTCCCCAGAATAACCAGGGAAAAGTTTAAAATTGTGAATTCTTGGTCTGTACTCTAGAAGTACTGAATCAGAATTTAGAGATGTCCAATAATCTGTATTATAATAAGTTTTTCTGAATCTCAGTCATATAAAGTTTGAGAAGTAATGAACTAGAATACATGTAAAAATCACTTATCAAAAATTATGTAGTAAACTAATATGTATTAAATAAAATATGTGCTGCACCTGCTTCCATACTGTATAATCCTGATCTTGTAAAGACATATGTACACATAGAAAATATTACTAGAAAAAATAATGTTTCAAATGTATGTGGAAACAACACATTTAAATAAAAAAGTAACATTTCCAATTATCTTCTAAAAACATTCACAAACTTTTCTGCTAGAGTTAATATAAAATAAACAAAAATAATAAAAAGTAGAAGAAAATCCACTTGCTATAAATTTGCCTTTACACATATGTGCAAAGAAAAAACTGTCCACAATAGTAGACTCTGATAAAATGTGATTGATTCAGAGTATACATCTATACCATTCTCTTCTGAAAACACACTTTAAAAAAATACTATAGGTAGGAAGAAAAATGTAAAGAAGTTAAGGACAAGAGATAAAATAATTAAACAGCCGTATAGGCAATTAAGTTCCTGCTAAACTAGCATACTGCAGATAATAGCTACAAAATTTAGACACCACCGCAAAATACATGGGTAGGCTGAAAGGTTATGATTAGAGATTGTCTGTCTTCTATGTAGTGTGGTTCAGAATTCAATAGAAAGAGCAATTTTTTTCTGGTTTTAAAAGCCAGATATCTGAATTCAGAGAAAATACAGCCACTAAAAAATGAAGAATTAAACCCAAAAAGAGAGGAGATATGAATATAGACTCCAAATCATGTGCCTAAAATCTAATCCAAAGTCACTGGTTGATCCCAGAATTCTATGTACAGCAAAAATATCCTTGAAAAATAAAGGCAAAATAGAGATTCCTGCAGATAAAAGAAAACTAAGAATTTTTCAATAGCAGGTGTACATTCAGGTGAAGGGAAATGATATCATGTAAAAAAAATTTAATTTTCCCCAAATAATAAAGATGGTTAGCAAGGGTAAGTATGGTTAATAAATCATATTAATCATTTTTTAAGTAAATAATACCAATTTTACCCAAACCCTTTAAAAATTTAGGATAAAGAAATATGTTTCCATTTATTTTATACCACCAGTATAAAATATAAAATACAAGCCCAAGTAGCAAAATGACAGAATTACATCAAAATATAAATAAAACATGGTTACCAATAAATATCCCTCATAATCATATACACAATATACTTATTAGCAAATCAAATTCTTATATATTAGGAATATAGAACTGCGAATTTGATTTAAAATCACAAAAACAAAAATTACTATTTACTAAGTTAACAAAGTAAAGAAGAAAAACTATATGACCATTTTCATAGATGGACAGAAAGCATTTGACAAAATTGTATATCCATTCATAATGAAAAAAAAGTTCAATTTGAAAAAGGACATGGGCATCTGGGGTTTTTATCAGGAATTGATTGCCTATTTCAATTTCTGAAAGCATGTCTCCTGCATTTTCTGATTCTTATAGTTGGAGGTTTTACATTTAGGTCTGCGATCCTTTCAGAGTTTGTTTTTGTGTATGCTAATAGGTATGGGGTTCTGTTTCATTCTTCTGCACGTGTTCAGCCAGTTTTCCCAGCACCATTTACTGAATAAGTTCTCCTCTCCCCAGTGATTGTTGGTAGAGGCTTTGTTGAAGAAAAGTTGGTTGAAAACTTGCTTCCGGAATATCTATCCTGTTCCATTGGTCTATAGGCCTATTCTTGTACCAGTACCAGGCTGATTATTGTAGCCTTTATAGTAAAGTTTGAAGTTGAAAGTGTGATAACTCCTACTTTGTTTCTTTTGCTAAGGATTGTTTTGACTATTTGTGGTCTTTCATGTTTCCATATGAATATCTGTATTGTTGTTTCCAGGTTTGAGAAGAATAATGTTGGTAATTTAATGGGTATTGCATTGAATCTGTAGTTTGCCTTTTGCAGGATGGACATGTTAACAACAATGTTGATTCTTTGAACCCATAAGCATGGAATATTTTTCCATTTGTTTGTGTCTTCTTTGATTTCTTTGAACGGTGTTTTGTAGTTTTCATTGTAAAGGTCTTTCACTTCTCTGGCAAGGAACATGCCAAGGTATTTCATTTTATTTGTGGCTATTGTGAGTAGGATTGTGCTCTCTGCCTCCCCCCAAAAAGAAAGACAGACAAAAGAAAAAAAAGCAGAAGTTGCTTCATGTTGAAATTTCAGAAAAGAAGGAAGCATAATCATTTGAAAATTGACCAAATAATTAAATTTTTAAAATCATATAGATAATCTGTTTAAATATAAATGTATTGGTCAGGCCATTGCCAGACCATAGTGGCCATTGCCTTACTAGACTCTGGTGTGGCCGTGTGAGCTTTGAGCTACGGCTGTGCTATGTTTCCTGACTTTGACCCCTCTTTTTCTCTCTTTCTAATTTACTTTTAAATAAACTATATTCTCTAATCTAAAAAATATAAATAAATAAATAAATAAATAAATAAATAAATTGGCCAGAGTAATTGTAAATTTAATTTATCAGCATATTAAAACTGTTAGGGTTAGGAGGGATGCAGCACCACCAGGGTCGGCATGCCAGGGGTGTGAGCTGGTAACCAGAGATCTGAGTAATGCAAAGATTTGCAATACACAAAAAGATGAAAGAGGAAAAGATTCATTTAAGAAGAAAGATCACTTTCCATAGACAGGGCAAGGGCCAGCAGCACTCTAAGATGTGTGTGGTCTTGCAGTTCCCTGAACCTCCAGCTTAAATCACTTTTCTGGAGATGTTGTAATCAGGTGGACGTGACTGACATGATTTCCTTGTTGACCACTTGTGAATGTCTTGGAGACCCTGGGGGTAGGGGTGTGTGTGGGGGGGCTGGGGGTTCCTGGAAAGCAGGCACTGAGTCACAGGATCTCACTACCCTCAGGAGTTTATTTTAAGATTACAATAGGCCAATATGGGTCATGCTTGAGGAGTCTGTGTTTCTGGAAGGACAAAGTTAGAAAAGTTAATCCTTACCTAAAAAATGCATTCTGCCAGGGCAGAGTTTCTACCTTCTCATCATTGCATCAGGATCTAGGAACAAAACAAAATGGCTTCCTGCTCTCAGTCTGTCCTTTCAAAAACCTTAAAGTTCTTAGAAAAAAAAGAAAAAGAAAAGAAAAGAAAAAGAGCATATACCAAAACACTAAATGTAATATGAAACTTAATGACAAAATGCTAAAAGCTCCTAGGATCCAGAGAAAGGGATGTCACTTCTATTCAATATTGTTTAAAAGTTCCAAGGCCACTATGATTAAGTAATAAAAATGAAATAGAAGACATAAATAGTAAAAATGAATGAATAAAATATTTTTAATTTGAAGATGACATTATTGGTTATACAGAAAATCTTAAGCAACCTATAAATTTATTAGACCTAACCCATGAAATTTGAAAGACTGCAAGGTGCAAGGCTATTTTTTAAAATGTACAATTATTCCTCAATATCCTTGGGAGATTTGTTCTAGAATTGCCCACCTATGCCGAAATCCACTAATACTCAAGAAAAACACAAAGATAAACAAAGGTTGACCCTCCATATAAACGGGTTTCTCATCCTGCAAATCCGGAACAACATTTGAGTGTGGCTTTGGAACCTATCCACGTGGTGGGCCAACTATATTTATTGAAAAGAAAATTTACCAATAAATGTATCTACACTGCTCCAACCCATGTTGCCCAAAGGTCAACTGTATGTATTAGTAGTAAACAACTGACAATTAAAACAATTATGACCAAGTATATGGTTGATCTTAGAGTATGTTCCATGTGGTGATGAGTAAAATGTATATTCTTTGGTCTTTGGATGGAGGGTTCTGTAAGTATCAATTAAGTCCATTTGATCAAGAGTCACACTGAGGTTTCGGATCACGTTGCTGATTTTTTGTCCTGATGATCTGTCTAGGGTTGTGAGTGGGGTATTAAAGTCCCTATCTATGATAGTGTTTGGGTCAATATCTTTTTTAAGTTTGCCTAGTGGCTGCTTTATGAAAGTTGGCAATCCTACGTTGGGTGCATATATGTTTAGGATGGATAATTCTTGCTTATGGATTGAACCTTTTATCATTATGTGATGACATTATGTGATGACTTTCTGCATCTTTTAAAATTTTTAATAGCTTGAAAGGTATTTTGTCTGGGTTCAGTGACCTAGCCTATAATCCCAGCACTTTGGGAGGTCGAGGTGGATTGCCTGAGCCCGCGGGTTTGAGACCCACCCAGGCAACTTGGTGAGACCTCATTTGTACAATAAATCAAAAATTAGCCTGGCGTGATAGTGCATGCCTGTGGTTCCAGGAGGCTGGAAGGCTGAGGGGGAAGGATCATCGGAGCCAAGCAGGTCAAGGCTGCAGTGGCCGGGAGCATGCCACTGCACTCCAGTGGGTGACAGAGTGATATTCCAACGCAAAACAAAACAAAAGGTATTCTGTCTGAAATTAAGATTGCAACTCCTGCTTTCTTTTGTGTTCCGTTCACCTAATATTTTGCTTCCCATCCTCTTACTTTGAGTCTGTGAGTATCTTTTCTGGTGATATTAGTCTCCTGGAGACGATATATTGTTGCCTCATGATGTTGTATCCATTTTGCCATTCTATGTCTTTTCAGGGATGCATTTAGTCCATTTTCATTCAACCTAATTATTCAAATGTGAGAGTTTATCTCTGTCAGGAGGTTCTTTTAGAATTGTTGTTGTTCCTGTTGGTTTGTTGTCTTTCTTTTGGTTTTTGGGTTGATTTATGTATGTTTTCAGTCTTTTTCCTATTCTCTTGTGAAGAATGTTGTCATTCTTTTTTCCTTTTCTTCTGTGTTTAATACTTTCTTAAGTGTTTCTTGTAGAGGTGGTCTGGAGGCAGCGTAAGTTCTTAGGGATGGAATGTCTGGAAAGATTTTAATTCTCCTTCTCTGATGAAGCTTAGCTTATCTGGGTAGGTTATTCTTGGTTGAAATTGTTTATCTTTGAGAACTTTGAAGTTTGGACTCCAAGCACTCCTAGCCAGAAGTGTTTCTGTAGATCAATTTGCTGCTATTCTAATTGATTTTCCCCAGTAGGTAGTCTGACCTTTTTCTCTTGCTGTCTTTTGAATTTTTTCTTTTATACCTACTTTGTTTAGGCAAATTATTATGTTTCTGTGAGTTGGTCTTCCCATTTGTTGTCTTGCAGTGGGTCTCTGAATCTCTTGTGTTTGAATTTTTGCATCACTGATGAGATGATGGAAGTTTTCTTGAATAATTTTATGAAATGTTTGTTCCAGGGTGGTCTCTGTCTCTCTTTCTCCTCAGGAAGTCCAATTACTCTTACGTTCAGTCTCTTGAAGTAATCACTCATCTCTTGAAGGTTTTGTTCTGTCTATTAAAGCTTCTTTTCTATGTTTTTGACAGTTTGGGTTAGTTCTATGTTTTGGTCCTCCAGCTCTGAAATTCTTTCTTCTGCTTGGCTAATTCTGCTTTCCATACTCATTAGTTTGTTATTTATTTCAATCACAGTATTCTTTATTGCTGTTATCTCAGTTATCAACTCCTTCCTATTTTCTTCTTGTTTCTCCTCAATTCTTTTTATTCTCTCCATTAATGTCTTGATGTCTGGGTTTGTAGTATGTGACCGGTCATTCTGGGGGCTCTTTATTGCTTGTGTTCCAAAGTTTGTTTTCTCAGATTCTGACCTCCAGGGATCGGTGTGAGACCTATATTCTTTTTTTGGTTTTTCTTCATTTGTGTAGATTTTCCTCCCCACTTTTTCCTTTTTTCCCCCTCTTCTTTAATTCTGTTGTTC
The DNA here is from genome assembly GCA_963574415.1 of Tarsius wallacei. Taxonomy (NCBI): domain Eukaryota; kingdom Metazoa; phylum Chordata; class Mammalia; order Primates; family Tarsiidae; genus Tarsius; species Tarsius wallacei. The sequence goes on along the minus strand of CAUYQG010111434.1, from coordinate 7,745 downwards.
AGGGGTTGCTTTTACTTCTGTTTACTCAATCTCCCATTCTTCCTTATGTGAATCCTTTAGCTTTGTTTAATTCGGAAGCTAGACTGTGCGTTGGGGGTTATATTTTTTGCATTTTTGAGATTTAATTGAGGGGGGGATCTGTGATTCAAAATCTATCTTTAGATCCCAGTATCCACCGACAGGTGTATGGATACCCTGGAACCCACTTCCCACTGCCTTGCAATCTGTCCATGTAGTGGAGGTATAAGTTTGCATCCTCAAAACAAAATGAGGTAAGAAAAAGGAAAAGAATGGAACAGGGAAGGAGAAGAAAGAGGCAGGTGGAGAGAGAAGAGTAAGAGGGAAGCAGACAAACATACTGACTAACCAATGAAAAGAAACACAAAGACAGAAAAGAGTAAAAAAACCAAAACATACAGACAATCATACAGACACACAAGCCAACCAACCTCATTATTGATGTACTATTCTCCTACCCAAACATGAAGTCTAAAGAAAAAAAAATTAGTAAAATAATAGAAACAAAGCAAGTATGAAAGTGTTATCAATAATAATAATAAGAGAGAGAAAACAGAAAAAAAAGATGAGTAAAACAAACAAAGAATAAGAATTAAAAAATAAAAACAAGGGGACCAAGCATGCTCTGAGATTGTTCCTCTAAGTCCATTGTCCTTTCAGCTCTGATCTCTAGCTCTCATTGCAGGCTGGTAGGGTTGCTCACAGCCAGGGTCAAATGTCCAAGGCCTGCTTTGTAAGGAAGGTGGGTCAGATCTGGACTCAGTCGACTTGCTGCCTTTGAAGTCTGCCACTCAGATCCAACCTGTCTATGTCCAATCTAGCATGGGTAGGGGCTTCTATCTCCCCTAATTTGGTGTGATTACCTCAGGTCCCAAGTTGGAGACTGGTTAAAGCTGGGCAGAGCTGGACAGGGTAATGCAGGTAACTGCTTGGTCTGTGGGCTCCAGCTGATCTCTGGTCCCACCATGGCTGGGGGCCAAGCCGGAGGAGGCAGAGTGCAGACAGCTGGGCACTGCAGGTCAGTGTGGTGCATGGAAGCTTGGGGTGGGGCAGAGTGGTGCAGCCAGTGAGGGAACCCAGAGCTCTATGGGGCCAGGAGCCAAGGGCTGCCCTGGGTGGGGTGGTGGCAGCAGCAGTGGTGGCTTCGGCCACGTCAACTGAGTGGTGTGTGGGACCGAGGGCCTCCAGTCCATAGGCAAGCATGACTGGTGGCAGCAGTGGCAGTGGCAAAGCAGTGCATGAGGCCTGTGTCTGCCAGCCTGCTGGCCTGTGCAGCTGGTTGAAGAGCAGACTGACAACAGCAGGAGCAGCAACTACCAGAGGAAAGCAAGAGTCATTATGGACACTCGCTTTTGCAGAGACTCTCACAGTCCAACTTGCCCTGAGGCCATCTTGCCAGAAGTTCAATGTTTTCATATATATATATAAAAGTATTTTTTTTGCAAATATATTTTTAATGCAATTAACAGACTCCGGTCTCTACCTTCTAAACTTCCCACCATCACGTGTTCTCTTGTGTGAGATATTTCTGAAGTAACAGAGCTGATTCAGGATGTATGATCAAATTGACTGGAATGGCAATTATATTTGCAGTTTGCAGTCACATCTATATAAAGTTATTTTGAACTGGTATAGGGATACAATTACTACTCACTGTGCTGACTCTTCCTGTAGTTTGTGACATAAAAAAAAATCACAAAATTTATGTCAAATATAGTACATATCCTTTTTCTCATTGAAGGACAGACTTCCTCTACAGTACCCCATGTTGTGGAATATTAAGTCATTTGCAGTATTAGACATTTTTGTTTGCAATCTGGCTTCTATGTAGAATATTTTGAATACACAGCAACTTAAGTTTTTCTTTTTTGTTTGTAATAAGATGATCATTATAAAGCTACTCAAGCCTCTTGAGCTAAGAAAAACACCTGATAAAACTCTAGAATATATTTCTCAGACTTTGATAACTTATTCACAAATAAGATACAAAATATTTATTTAAAAGGTTATCAACAGCTTAACTACTAATGTCATAGAAATTACATTGCATTAGGTATCATAAGAAATTTAGGGATGATTTAAAGTATATAGGAGCCTAACACCATTTTATATAAGGGATTGGAATATCTCCAGATTTTGGTATCCATGAGGATCTTGTTACTAATCCCCTGAGGCTATTAAGCTGGGCTCTAATCCTAAAAGTACGCACACTGCCAAAAACATTGGAAGATGAAACAAACTTTTGTAAACTTGATGACAAAAAATGAGTCTAATAAGCAACCCTAGAGATAAATGACATCACACTTCTCTTCTCTCTATAGAAAGTCATAGTATTAAATAATTTTCATAGGAGAAAGTATATATATATCATATAATATGTAGCCAAAAAATCCACAAAAATGTATGGCAGGAGAGCAAATAAATCAAATGCTATTTATTTTTGAAGCTTTATTGTGATATTTGTTAGCTCTTGAAAAATTTATGATTAATTAGAATTTGCATTTATTATTCTAAATAAACATGCTGTATAGTACCTAAGTATGCATTCATTTTTAATTATTTCTTGAAGAGTTTTCTCTCATAATTTGTATAAGCTTTATTACCTACAAACATCTTGATCTGCCTTTGCCCTTAATGACATTCTTAAGTCTGTGATACTCTTTGTCTAGTTCAGACTGGCATATAGATATGATCACTTTATGATTTGTTGGGTCATAGTCTTTGTCACTACAGGAAGATCCCGAAGCTTCCCTCTCCCCTTCTAAGGTCAGAGCTCCTTTCTCTATTTCTCAGGGTAAGAATTATTGGTTAGTCTCAGATAGTTCTATTTGCAACAATTCTACCATTGGTGTCTCTGCTTATGGTTTTTGAAAAACAGAATCCTTTCACCTCTATACATGGTACAGATGAACCTCATCTTTTCTTATGGTTTCTTGTCCTTCTCAACTTTTCTTCTTTCAAGGAAAAAAGAGAAAGTGACCTGGTTAAAGAAAATTAAAGCATGCTAACATATTTGATGAGAAATGCTACAACATAAGGCATAAATATAATAAAATTTGATATTGGCCTAAATTGAATCTTAGAACATTCTCTGAACACCTTCCCATCACCTTATCTCATTTAATTATCACCTTAGTAACCTTTGAATTGGTTTTCTGGATGTGAAAAATATTAACTTTGGAGTAATAATAATTTAGAATTGGTGAGATTTCAAATCCTAGATTTACAATTTGCCTTTCTAACAAACTAAAAAAAAAAAAAATCATTATTTTGTCTTGACAACAATTAAAATTACCTGCTGTCCTTGGTGTTTCTCTACATGCACTTGCCTCTAAGCTTTTACCAGCTGTTACAAGTTCTGCCTTATGGTTTATTCTTGACACTACTGCTGGCGTGTCTCTCCTTTCTTTGTCACTGAAACTTTGCTCCTCCTGTCACTGCCAGTCTTCCACTGCAATCTTCATGTCATCCCCGGGACTGCTCTCACAAACGTAACTGAGGTACCTTTTCACTATGAAGACTTTACTGCCCTCCTAATTGTCTTACAGCTTCCCATGTCAAGCAATTCATCTCATCCTCTGGTCAGGGAATATTCTAGTGTCAACACCATATGCTCTGGAAAACATTCTTTTCTGTGTTATTTTTAATAATTAGTGGAGCTTATATTTTTGTTTTACTCTGGCATTTCCCTATCTTTCATTCCTAGGCATTATCTAAGATGGTTGGGTTGGTCTTGCCCCAGTCCTAACATTTATTGAAGCGATTTTGCCTCAAATGCTAACTGTATATATTTTCATGTATTTTTGTGTGTATGTTTTTGTTTTTTCTATCATAGAAAATATATCTGATGTTAATATACATAAAAGTCTTGATGGGCCACCTATATGTCCTAGTGGAATTATACAAGTATAATAGTTTCTTTACTAGGGCCAGAAAAGAAAATTTGTACAACTTTTGGTGATAGCATCTGTCCTTTTGTAATTGTTTCCTCCACAGAAAGCATTATTTTGTCTTATATGTAATATATATGCATATTAACATGTATATATATACACATAATATATAATAATATCAATTATATATACACATACACATACACATGACTGATTAGAATATTTTGCAAGACTGCCTATACAATTTTTCCATTTTATCAAAAAGGTTTCTCAAATCCTATGGAAATCTTTTAATGATCACCTCAATTATATTTCTCAACTCATTTAAACCTCTGACTAATCCTCTATTATAATTTTCTTGCTCACCTTTTATACAAGAAGATATTATCAATGTTTTCAAAAAATTCCATAATTGATTTCTCTGTCACTATGCAGTAAATTGTCTCAAAATTACATACTACACTAAAAACGATTAAAATAAATCATTGTTATAAAAAGAAAATTTTAGAGATTAGTTTAAAATGGCTATGAGATTTCTTCTAGATTTTAACAGATTAAGGGCACATTGGAGAAAACTAGGGACATGTGGAGCAGAATATAAAAGAATAAATTGACAATATCTATAATCTCACTTTATAAAGATAGGCACTGTTCATTTTCTCTTCCATATATATTTATGCCCATACACACAAAGATGCACAAACTAGAATGACACTGAACATCCTTATTTGCATACTTACTATAATATTTTTGCATTTCCTTCATTTTACACATTCTTTATGTATTTAATGTATTATGAACATTTTCCTAGCTTATAGATATTCTTCTAAGCCAAAGCTTTTAAAGAATAGTGCTGTGCATATGTTTCCTGTGGTTTCTGCAGCTAAGAAATAAAATTTTTGCATTCCCAAGAATGAAATAACCTAGTCTGAGTGAAATTTAGGTTCTATTATTTGGGTTTGTATAATTCATGTTTCTCCTCCACTTTTTAACAAGTTCTAGACTATTGTACAGATGAGCAGGTTTCAAAATGTAGACTGTCAATCATTGTAGTTTTGTAAGCTGCTCTGATATATAAAACAGATTGCACTTTTGTATAAGAGAGGTTCCTAGCCAAAACAGGTAGAAAAGAACAGTTGCTCAGAGTAAGATATATTTTCTTGGGCAAAAGTTTAGAAAAAACTATTAACTGAATATGAGATAAATTACTACTAAACACATAAAGAGATGTTCTCTGGCACTAAAAAATAAAAGTTGAAGTCATATGGAGACACCATTTCATATTCCTCAATCAACAAAAATTAAAATGTCTGACAATACCAAGTGACCAAATATAGGTGGAAATGTAGAACAATAATAATTCATATATTGCTAGTAGAAGTTTAAAAATTAATATAAAATTTGTGGAAATATGTTAAATGTACAAGTGTGGAAATATGCTAAAAAACTGAATATATAGTACATACTCTTGTGCCAAAAAATTCTGCTTCTTGACATATATCTAGGATAGAGTTTCCCATTCTTATTGCTATTCTAAATGTGGCCAAGCAGACCTTGGGACAGTGGGGGTTCTGGGCAGGCCACTGCTGGCTACAAACAGCCTCATTCTTTTACCTGTGTGCTTTATAATATTTTCTGTGTGTGGTCAGGAAAGGAATTGGGAATCACTGCCCTAGAGAACTCCCACATATATATGAGACATATACAATAATATTCTCAACAGTATTGCTAATAATAACAAAAAAGTTGAAAACCACCTAAATGCCCATCAACAAAAGAATGAGTAAATAAATCAAGGTATATTTTATAACAAAAATAGAATGCCGTGTGGCTTTCTTTCTTTCTTTTTTTTTTTTTAACAAAACAAGAATTTATCACATGGATATCAAAAAGAATGGAAAAATGCCAAAGTCATAGAAAATTAAAATATTAATTTGAAGAGTTATTGTTCTATTTTTTAAACGACTGTTTGATTAATTAGTCTATTCCAGGGAATTCCAGTCCTGAATTTTAAAACACCTAAATTATAGAAGCAAAATTCCATGAAAGAAAATTAATGCCCAGCATATGACAAACGTTTTCAGTAATTTGTACGTGTTAAAGCACCTAAAATCTTCCAGATAATGTGTTACACTGTGTGCGGGTAAGAATCATTAAGCAAAATTCATAGGTATTTATTTGTAAAATTTGCAGAACCAAAAAAAAATTTGAGTAAGTTACCAAAGCATTTGGCAGTAATGTCAGAATGATAAAGCATTTTAGAATGTACGTTAAAAACTAACATCATAAGGAATACTGCTATAGTCATATTTACAATAAATATTTTAGGAATTCCTCATATGAAATAAAGAGCAAATCCAGACTTGGTAGAGAGACGTTTATTTGAAAGAATTATTGCAAGGGGAAAAACAGAATATTACAATAACGAGAATGCTCAGACTCTAAGGTCTTCAAGAAACTTCAGCATTAGGCAGAAAGGTTTTTTGTTTGTTGGTGGGTTTGTTTTGTTTTGTTTTGTTTTTAATAGGGATGAGTAAACAATGCTGGAAAGAACCAGATGTGGGGAAGTGGGATGAAATGTAGGATGACATGATTGGAAAGCAGATCAGAGAATATTTTACCTTGAGGCCAGCCTATTTTCAGGAGAGCTATCTGCTGGCTCAGACTGAGGGTGGACCAAAGTTCAGAGGCCTGGAGAAAGGTAAGACAATTAACCAAAGTTTAATTAACAGGAGTTTTGTTGCAATTAATCAGTGAGTGCAAGCATTTAGCTAATAATTTTTGATGAAAAAAAGGGAGGTGGGGAATCTTGAAGATCTATGCATGGCTTTGTCAATGGCGTAATGGTTAATGTTATGTGTCATAGTCTTATAACACATAATGTCGTAATTGGTTAAACATTATTTCTGGGTGTTCCTGTGAATGTGTTTCCAGATGAAAGGATGAGATTAGCATCTGAGCTGGTAGATGGATTAAAGCAGGTGACTCGCCTCAATTTGAGTGGGCACTATCCAATTTGTAGGTGATCTGAATAGAACAATGTCAGAGGACAAAATAGTTCACACTTCTGCCTGAATCCTTGAAGTGAAACCTTAGTATTCTCCTTTCTTCAGACAGGGACTTACACCATTAGTACTCCTGGTTCTCATGCAGGAGACTAAAGGGAAGTTTACCACAAGCTTTCTTGGGGACTTCTAAACCTCCACAATCAAATGAATCAATTTCTTATAACAAATATCTTTATATGTGTGTGTATGCATATTTACATGTACACACATATACACAGAGTAGCTGTAGCTTAACAATAGGGATAAACACTGAGAAATGAGTCATTAGTCTATTTCATTGTTGTGCAATCATCATGGTGTGTACTTACACAAACCTAGATATCATAGCCTACGCCTACTCCACACCTAGGCTATATGGTATAGCCTGTTGTTCTAAGGCTATAAAGCTGTACAGCATGTGACTGTATTGGATACTGTAGGCAATTATAACACAATGATAGGTATTTGTAAGTGTTTATTACAATCTTTGGGGCCACTGTTGTATTTACAGCCCATCCCCGACTGAAATGTTATGAGGTGCATGACTACATACACATACATATTGGTTATTATATATATAAATATATATATATACACACACACATACACACACACATTTCCTATTAGTTCTGTCTCTCTGGAGAACGCTGGTAGACAAGGAGGGGCATCCATGAATCTTACCTAACTCCCCAAATCCTGTTGGGAAGAGGAGTTCTTTGCTGTACTCTGCTTTCCAGAAGGCAAAGGGTAAGGGTACCCTTTTAATCTTCCCTCTTTTTCAGAAACA